>NIVC01003096.1:87500-119662 GCA_002269645.1 Macrostomum lignano | reverse complement strand
GACGCTCGGGCAGCAGCAGAAGACGCACAAGGTGATCATCGGCTGCCGGAACCTGGAGCTGGACTTCAAGCAGTGGACCAGCTCGCCCATCGACTGACGGCCCGGCCTCTGATTGGCCGGCTGACTGTCTACCTGGCTGGCCTTCGAAACACGGTCCCTGAGTCCTGAGTTCGATATCCAGTCTTCTTAAGTTTACTTAGAAAATCCTGTTTTTGACTCTGTTAGACCAGCTCTTGTTTCCCAGCTCTCCTATAAGCATTTGTTCCCGGCAATTAACATCCAGTGTCTCAGCAGCAAGTATTCAGCCATCTGTGTGTCTGCCAGCTCAACACCAAGCTCTGTAGTGGAGACTGTCCATCAGCAGCCCAGTGCTTACTCGCTTTTATAATTGATTTACAGTTCCACTTTTGCTAAAATAAATTGGAGTTCAGCAGATCCAGCAAGTCTGCTGCATTTTCTTAGCAGAATTTATCAATACACTGACGCTCTTTGTGTCTCCTTTACCCGTTCTCTATCCCTCTAATCCACTCTCTGATCCCACTCTGATCCCACTCTCTGATCCCACTCTCTGATCCCACTCTCTGATCCCACTCTCTGATCCCACTCTCTGATCCCACTCTCTGATCCCACCCTCTGATCCCACTCTGATCCCACTCTCTGATCCCACTCCCTGATCCCACTCTGATCCATACTCTAATCCCACTCTCTGATCCCACTCCCTGATCCCACTCTCTAATCCCACTCTGATCCCACTCTCCGATCCCTCTCTGATCCCACCCTCTAATCCACTCTCTGATCCCAGTCTGATCCCAATCTCTAATCCTACTCTCTGATCCCACCCTCTAATCCCACTCTCCGATCCCAGTCTGATCCCAATCTCTAATCCTACTCTCTGATCCCACCCTCTAATCCCACTCTCCGATCCCACTCTGATCCCACTCTCTGATCCCACTCTCTGATCCCACTCTCATCCCACCCTAATACCACTCTCTGATCCCACTCCCAAACCAAGGATTACAAATCTCAGTTTCCGATTTCCTTTTTAATACTGGTACTCATATTCATGCGCCAATCGGCTTCGCTGATCCCAGCAGCAGCGAGCATTTGAACATCTCACCATGCCGCTGCCGCCAGCCCTGCTTGCCCGCCTCAAGCGACGTGGCATCGTCAAGGACGGCGGCGATGGCGCAGGAGCCGGCGGTGCCACCAGCCAGGAGCGGCCCGCCGATGCCGCAGCTGAGGACGGAGCTGAGAGCAAGGAGCAGCAGGAGGAGGAGGAGGTGTTCGCTGAGCACCGCGATGATGAGGAGGAGCCGGAGGCGGCCCGGCCGGCAGCGGGGGCAAGAAGCAGCCGGCCGCCTCCACAAAGAGCAAAGCGGCATCCACGGGCGCCACTGATGACGAGAACACTGACGACGAGGACGATGACGAGCTCACGGTGCACCGGACGGCGAAGTGCCCGAACCGGCACATCCTGTGGCACGACTGCAGCGCCTTCTGCTTCAAGCGCTGGGGCCGGCTGAAGTTCAGCCCCGACAAGCGCATGCTGGCCAAGCGCGACCACATGCTGCGGCGCTTCCCGCTGCCGCCTGACTGGTACGAGGTGGCCGACCCCGCCACCAACCGCTTCTACTACTGGAATGCCGCCACCGAGCAGGTGAGTGGCCGGCGCAGTTCCAGTGGAGCTGTTGCAACTGGGTCTGAGGTTCAGTGAGACTAGATCTGAGATTCTGTGAGACTGGATCTGAGATTTAGTGAGACTAGATCTGAAATTCTGTCAGACTAGTTTTGAGATTAATTAAGAGGCGATCTGAGATTCAGTGAGAGTAGATCTGAGATTCAGTGAGAATAGATCTGAGATTCAGTAAGAGTAAATCTGAGATTCAGTGAGAGTAGATCTGAGATTCAGTGAGAGTAGATCTGAGATTCAGTGAGAGTAGATCTGAGATTCAGTGAGACTAGATCTGAGGTTTGGAGAGTAGATTCAGTAGATTCAGATTCAGTAGAGTAGATTCGGAGTAGATTCAGTGAGAGTAGGTCTGAGATTTGAAGAGATTTGGAGAGTTGATCTGAGATCCGGTGAGAGTTGATCTGAGATTAAGTGAGAGTAGATCTGAGATTCAGTGAGACTAGATCTGAGATTCAGTAAGACTAGATCTGAGATTCTGTGAGAGTAAATTTGAGATTCGGAGACAGTCGATCTGACATTCAGTGAGAGTAGATATGGTATTCAGTGAGAGTAGATATGATATTCAGTGAGAACAGCGAGAGTAGATCTGAGATCTGAAATTTTGATCTGAAGTTTGAACAAAATCGGTTGAGCCATTTTTTCTCTAATCGATCACATAGATAGATAGACACAGACAGACCATTTTTAGTTTATGGATCTGGGGATCAAAGATTCTATTCGAGTCTGATACTGAGACTGATTTGCCCCCAGGTCTCTTGGCTGTCTCCGGGCCACCCGCGCGCCGTCCTGTCTGAGGCGGCGGAGAAGCTGCGCCTGGAGGAGCGCCAGCGCCAGGACGAGCGCATGGCCGCCCAGGCGGCCGCCAAGGCAGCCGAGCTGGAGGCCGCCCGGGCCGCCCAGCAGGAGTCCGGCGACGCCGCCGCATCCTCCGCCGCTACCGCCCGCGGCGACGACGAAGCCGAGGACGATCGGCAGCGGCAGCGGCGCGACCACCGCCGGCGGAGGCGCCACCGGCGAAGCCGCAGCCGCAGCAGCAGCGGCGGCTCCAGCAGCGGCGGCGAGCGGCACCATCGCCACCACAGGCGCAGGCGGCACCATCGGCGGCGACGTCGCAGCTCCGGCGGCAGCGGCAGCGGCGGCGAGGACGGAGGAGGCGGCGACAAGCGGGGGGCGGCTGTGGACCCGATGGACCCCTCGGCCTACAGCGACGCCCCGCGCGGCGACTGGAGCCGCGGCCTTGAGGCCTCGCGGCGCAGCTCCAAGAAAGCCGGCGGCGAATCTTCGAAGCGGCGCGGCGGAGGCGGCGGCGCTGCGGACGCCCCGCCCGTGGAGGTCACGGGTTCGCCTTCCGCCAGCCGCAACTCGGACTGAAGGAGTTGGCGGAGCTGTTGGAAAGCTGATGCGTTTATTCCCCGAACTGTGCCCGAAACTCCCCATTTAATAATTAACGCTCGTACTCGTAAATAAACTCGAGCCGCGGGCCGCTTGTACATGCACTTTCAGCCGCACTTGGGCTGTTTAAAAATCAACTTGTTAGCCAAGAGAACTTTGTGTACTTTTTACTTTCTTTGCCGCCAAGTTCCAATTGGAACAGCAGGCTGCTGACTGTTGCACCCTCGGTGCCAGATGGCACCCGACTGTTGCACCCGCATTGCCAGATGGCACCCGACTGTTGCACCCACAGTGCCAGATGGCACCCGACTGTTGCACCCGCAGTGCCAGATGGCACCCGACTGTTGCACCCGCATTGCCAGATGGCACCCGACTGTTGCACCCACAGTGCCAGATGGCACCCGACTGCGCTGCACCTCTGAACGGCGTCCTTATTTTGAAGAACACACAAGTATGCGTTCCATAGGTCGCCGTTGAGTAGATTTTGACATAGACATTGCCCAGTTGAGCAATCCACTCTTTCATCTGAGCCATCTGTGATTTCTGCCATAGACGGGCATTCCGCGAGTCCCCAGGCGGCGGAGGGCGCGGCCGCCGCTGCCCCAGCGCAGATTTTGCTTCGGCAAGCATTGAATCAGGCTGGCAAATGGCGCAGTCAAATCAGGGCTCGATTATCATTGTGGACAAGCTGCTGGAGCGGCTGTCCTCTAACAAGATGAAGCCGATTCTTGACAGCTGCATCCCCGACTGCGGCTTTGTGGCCTTCCGGCCCTTCCTGCGCCAGTCGAACGCGGACATTGTGTTTGACGCCGGCACGGAGAGGAAGCTGGTGGTGTCGCCTGAGCACTGGGTGATGCAGAACGACTCAGACTCTGGCCAGAAGTACGTCATCGACCTGCTGGGCTTCCCCGGCAGCCTGCTGATGGCCTACCGGCTGCACGGCATCGCGTCCATGGCGCCTCAGGACTGGTGGAACTGCATCGCCCAGTGCATCAGCCAGCAGGTGCACCTGGAGCACCGGGTCCGCCGGGATGACATCAGCGTAATGAGCAGCCTGCAGCAGGTGAGCATCTCCGCCTGCGTGGCCAAGCCGACCGTGGGCGTCTGGCTGCGGGAGATCGAGGCGGCTGTGTACCGCGGCACCGCGCACAAGACTGAGCTGGCCACGCTGCTGCAGCGGAGCTTCTCCAGCTCCACCGAGGCCTCCGACTTGGGCAACCTCAACTCGGCCGTTTGCGCCTTCAAGTACCGATTCGTGCCGGACTGTGAGTGGTCTGCGTGTGCTGCCTGCGGCATGGGAGAGTGCTCGGTGTGTGCTGCCTGCGGCATGGGAGAGTGCTCGGCGTGTGCTGCCTGCGGCATGGGAGAGTGCTCGGCGTGTGCTGCCTGCGGCATGGGAGAGTGCTCGGCGTGTGCTGCCTGCGGTATGGGAGAGTGCTCAATGTGTGCTGCCTGTGGCATGGGAGAGTGCTCGGCGTGTGCTGCCTGCGGCATGGGAGAGTGCTCGGTGTGTGCTGCCTGCGGCATGGGAGAGTGCTCGGCGTGTGCTGCCTGTGGCATGGGAGAGTGCTCGTGTGTGCTGCCTGCGGCATGGAGAGTGCTCGGTGTATGCTGCCTGCGGCATGGGAGAGTGCTCGGCGTGTGCTGCCTGCGGCATGGGAGAGTGCTCGGTGTGTGCTGCCTGCGGCATTGGAGAGTGCTCGGTGTGTGCTGCCTGTGGCATGGGAGAGTGCTCGGTGTGTGCTGCCTGCGGCATGGGAGAGTGCTCGGTGTGAGCTGCAGGAGTGCTCTGGTGGAGTGCAAGCTGTGAGCTGTTGCGCTATCAGGCGGGACTAAAACTGCTGGCTGAGGCCCACCAGAGCGAATTTTCAAGCCGTTGCTTCCCCGCCCCGTCAGCCGCATTCCGAGAGCAGGAGTTCATGTGCGGCATCTACGGTGTGCGGATGCTGGGCAAGATGGAGGACTGGCAGCACCTGCTGCAGAGCTTCCAGGAAGTGTGCGCCTACCTCAGGACCAGCTCCGAGGACTACGGCATCGAGACGCCCTGGATGGAAGGCGTCCAGAAGATCCTGGAGATGCTGATCAGCACATTCGAGCACCGCGGCAGGCACAGCCTGGTGAGGCGCTTCTGGAAGAGCATGCTGACTGACGAGAGCGCCAACTGCTGCTCCGGTCACGTGCTGCACGGCTGGCTGGCCTACCTGTTCTCCTGCCAGGTCATCGAGCCGGTGGTGGACCTGCGCTGCATCCCCATCGACTTTGCGGTGTCCTGCCTGCCCTTCACGGCTGACGCCTTCGGCTGCTGCTCTGACTATGAGCTGTGCACAGGTGAGTCAGTGAGCTGTGCACAGGTGAGTCAGTGAGCTGTGCACAGGTGAGTCAGTGAGCTGTGCACAGGTGAGTCAATAAGCTGTGCACAGGTGAGTCAGTGAGCTGTGCACAGGTGAGTCAGTGAGCTGTGCACAGGTGAGTCAGTGAGCTGTGCACAGGTGAGTCAATAAGCTGTGCACAGGGAGTCAGTGAGCTGTGCACAGGTGAGTCAGTGAGCTGTGCACAGGTGAGTCAGTGAGCTGTGCACAGGTGAGTCAGTGAGCTGTGCACAGGTGAGTCAGTGAGGTGTGCGCAGGTGAGTCAGTGAGCTGTGCACAGGTGAGTCAGTGAGCTGTGCACAGGTGAGTCAGTGAGCTGTGCACAGGTGAGTCAGTGAGCTGTGCACAGGTGAGTCAGTGAGGTGTGCGCAGGTGAGTCAGTGAGCTGTGCACAGGTGAGTCAATAAGCTGTGCACAGGTGAGTCAATAAGCTGTGCACAGGGAGTCAGTGAGCTGTGCACAGGTGAGTCAATAAGCTGTGCACAGGTGAGTCAGTGAGCTGTGCACAGGTGAGTCAATAAGCTGTGCACAGGTGAGTCAGTGAGCTGTGCACAGGTGAGTCAATAAGCTGTGCACAGGTGAGTCAGTGAGCTGTGCACAGGTGAGTCAATAAGCTGTGCACAGGGAGTCAGTGAGCTGTGCACAGGTGAGTCAGTGAGGTGTGCACAGGTGAGTCAGTGAGCTGTGCACAGGTGAGTCAATAAGCTGTGCACAGGTGAGTCAGTGAGCTGTGCACAGGTGAGTCAGTGAGCTGTGCACAGGTGAGTCAGTGAGCTGTGCACAGGTGAGTCAATAAGCTGTGCACAGGTGAGTCAGTGAGCTGTGCACAGGTGAGTCAGTGAGCTGTGCACAGGTGAGTCAGTGAGCTGTGCACAGGTGAGTCAATAAGCTGTGCACAGGTGAGTCAGTGAGCTGTGCACAGGTGAGTCAATAAGCTGTGCACAGGTGAGTCAGTGAGCTGTGCACAGGTGAGTCAGTGAGCTGTGCACAGGGGAGTCAGTGAGCTGTGCACAGGTGAGTCAGTGAGGTGTGCGCAGGTGAGTCAGTGAGCTGTGCACAGGTGAGTCAATAAGCTGTGCACAGGTGAGTCAGTGAGCTGTGCACAGGTGAGTCAATAAGCTGTGCACAGGTGAGTCAGTGAGCTGTGCACAGGTGAGTCAGTGAGCTGTGCACAGGTGAGTCAATAAGCTGTGCACAGGTGAGTCAGTGAGCTGTGCACAGGTGAGTCAGTGAGCTGTGCACAGGTGAGTCAGTGAGCTGTGCACAGGTGAGTCAATAAGCTGTGCACAGGGAGTCAGTGAGCTCACAACTCCCCCCGCAGGCATTACAGGCTACCACATGAAGTTCGACAGGGAACTGGAGCGCTGGCTGGTGGAGCCGGTGCACGAGTGCTGCCTGTTCAAGTACTGCTGAAGCCGCTGTGCGGGCACCATTCGACCAACGTTTATGTGATTCGAAGCAGGTCCGAAGCAAACAGACAGAAAGTTCAGAAATCCCATCTTAATCCATTTGTAGTTCACGCGCATGTTAAATGAAAATATAACAGTGCTGTTGTTGTACTCGGCTTTAGAATGCTCTTTTTCCTTTTGCAGGGTTTCTTCAGGTTGGTGCAGTTTGGTGCAGGTTGGTGCAGTTTGGTGCAGGTTGGTGCAGGTTGGTGTGGGTAGGTGCAGGTTGGTGTGGGTTGGTGCAGGTTGGTGTGGGTTGGTGTGGGTTGGTGCAGGTTGGTGCAGGTTGGTGCAGGTTGGTGTGGGTTGGTGTGGGTTGGTGCAGGTTGGTGCAGGTTGGTGCAGGTTGGTGTGGGTTGGTGTGGGTTGGTGCAGGTTGGTGCAGGTTGGTGCAGGTTGGTGTGGGTTGGTGTGGGTTGGTGCAGGTTGGTGCAGGTTGGTGCAGGTTGGTGTGGGTTGGTGTGGGTTGGTGCAGGTTGGTGCAAGCTTAACTATTGAACTATGATTAGCTCACCTTGATGTGGCTGATTGATCCAGCTGGGCTTTACTGTTACTGATTTTGTCTAACAGTAACGCCCTATCGACTATTTGAACCCCAAAAGACGAACGCGCGGAGCAAAAGCGAGGGCAGAAAAGACCGGCACAGCCGGCCAGAAAGGGGAAGCGAACCCCGACACCAAGTGAAAGCAGGAGGAATCTGAACAGGCCGCAGATGACCTGACCTGACCAGCGGATGACAGCTGGCCCTTGCTCTGGTGACCTTGGACTCCTTGACTGACCGCCACTGGGCCAGCAGCTCGCAGGTCTCATGGCGCCGTCATATGCTTGATGATGAGGTTCAGCTCGGGGCTGTCCCAGTCACTCTGTCGCGAGTGCTGCTGCAGCCTCACGTGCTGGTCGTACTGGAGCAGCTTGCCGATGCACGAGCGTAGATGTTGAAGTTGAGTTGGCGCTCAGCCTCTTGCAGTCTGGCTGTCACCGGGCGCCACCAGCTGGCCGGTCACCAGCAGCCGCTGCATGATGCGCGCGTTGTTGGCAGCCACCCTCTGGCCGAAGTTGACTCCGGACAGGCTCGGCGTTGCGCCTTTCAGAGTCAAGCGACCCTGCGTCAGCCCTCTGACGTTCCTGCGTCAGCCCTCTGACGTTCCTGCGTCAGCCCTCTGACGTTCCTGCGTCAGCCATTTGGTGTTCCTGCGTCAGCCCTCTGACGTTCCTGCGTCAGCCATTTGGTGTTCCTGCGTCAGCCCTCTGACGTTCCTGCGTCAGCCCTCTGACGTTCCTGCGTCAGCCATTTGGCGTTCCTGCGTCAGCCCTCTGACGTTCCTGCGTCAGCCCTCTGACGTTCCTGCGTCAGCCCTCTGACGTTCCTGCGTCAGCCATTTGGCGTTCCTGCGTCAGCCATTTGACGTTCCTGCGTCAGCCCTCTGACGTTCCTGCGTCAGCCATTTGGCGTTCCTGCGTCAGCCCTCTGACGTTCCTGCGTCAGCCATTTGGCGTTCCTGCGTCAGCCCTCTGACGTTCCTGCGTCAGCCCTCTGACGTTCCTGCGTCAGCCCTCTGACGTTCCTGCGTCAGCCCTCTGACGTTCCTGCGTCAGCGCTCTGACGTTCCTGCGTCAGCCATTTGGCGTTCCTGCGTCAGCCATTTGGCGTTCCTGCGTCAGCCCTCTGACGTTCCTGCGTCAGCCATTTGGCGTTCCTGCGTCAGCCCTCTGACGTTCCTGCGTCAGCCATTTGGCGTTCCTGCGTCAGCCCTCTGACGTTCCTGCGTCAGCCATTTGGCGTTCCTGCGTCAGCCCTCTGACGTTCCTGCGTCAGCCATTTGGTGTTCCTGCGTCAGCCCTCTGACGTTCTGCGTCAGCCATCCTCCCGACCGCTGCCTCTCGGCCAGGAAGTTTGGGATGAGCAGCGCTGAGGGGGCCGCTGTGTTCCGGCCGAATCAAGCCTCGGCTGTCGGCTCTGGTCACCGAACAGGCTGGCTGGCGAAGATTTCCTCTTCTGGCTGGCTGGGGCGATGCGAAGCCACCGCGGATCGACTGCACTTCTTCTCGTCGCTTTGGCCTCAGCCTTCTGCAGCTTCAGCAGCTCCATCCGCTTCTGAGTCTGCCGAATCTGCGCCTCTGTCGCCTCCTCCGCTGGCGCAGCTTGGCGCACGTCAGCTTCGTCCTGGTCGTCGCCGCCGTAAGCCTCATGCTCGCTGGGAGCCGCTCGGCCCGGCTTGCAGCGAGCTGGAGGCCTATCAGCTCCGCTTTACTGCCACCTGTCGGTAGGGCCTTCTCGAGTAAGGCATCTTTGAGGGCCTGCACGGTCATGCTGCCTGCATGGAGTCCATTTTGAATGCCCTGCTTGGCAAATCAGGCAGGCAAAACATATTTTGCCAAAATTATGCCGACTCAGCGGCCGCAACGCGAGTCTAAATAGTATAGACTGGAGGGGGAGACTGGAGGGGGAGACTGGAGGGGGAGACTGGAGGGGGAGACTGGAGGGGGAGACTGGAGGGGGAGACTGGAGGGGGAGACTGGAGGGGAGACTGGAGGGGGAGACTGGAGGGGAGACTGGAGGGGGAGACTGGAGGGGCAGACTAGAGGGGGAGACTGGAGGGGGAGACTGGAGGGGAGACTGGAGGGGGAGACTGGAGGGGGAGACTGGAGGGGAGACTAGAGGGGGAGACTGGAGGGGGAGACTGGAGGGGAGACTAGAGGGGGAGACTGGAGGGGAGACTAGAGGGGGAGACTGGAGGGGGAGACTGGAGGGGAGACTGGAGGGGGAGACTGGAGGGGGAGACTGGAGGGGAGACTAGAGGGGGAGACTGGAGGGGAGACTGGAGGGGAGACTGGAGGGGAGACTGGAGGGGCAGAGGGGGAGACTGGAGGAGAAGACTGGAAAGGGAAATAGGAAGGCGAAAGTTAACATTAAATTTATAGCGACGCGTTTCGCACGAAACTGTGCATCTTCAGGCTAGGTTTATTTTTGAGCGAAAAAACGAGTGAGAACGGCAATAAATACAAAATTTTTGGGGTAAATTCAATCAATATTTAATATTTAATGTTCAAAGTACATGTTTATTGGTCCAAAAGTCGAGAGGCAAAGTCCAGGGACGGAATGGTAGTCGAAATAGTTAGAATCGCTCAGGTGATGGGGAATCGCTCAGGTGATGGGGAATCGCTCAGGTGATGGGGAATCGCTCAGGTGATGGGGAATGGCTTAGGTGATGGGGAATCGCTCAGATGATGGGGAATCGCTCAGGTGATGGGGAATCGCTCAGGTGATGGGGAATCGCTCAGGTGATGGGGAATCGCTCAGATGATGGGGAATCGCTCAGGTGATGGGGAATCGCTCAGGTGATGGGGAATCGCTCAGGCGATGGGGAATCGCTCAGGTGATGGGGAATCGCTCAGGTGATGGGGAATCGCTCAGGTGATGGGGAATCGCTCAGGTGATGGGGAATCGCTCAGGTGATGAGGAATCGCTCAGGTGATGGGGAATCGCTCAGGTGATGGGGAATCGCTCAGGTGATGGGGAATCGCTCAGGTGATGGGGAATCGCTCAGGTGATGGGAATCGCTCAGGTGATGGGGAATCGCTCAGGTGATGGGGAATCGCTCAGGTGATGGGGAATCGCTCAGGTGATGAGGAATCGCTCAGGTGATGGGGAATCGCTCAGGTGATGGGGAATCGCTCAGGTGATGGGGAATCGCTCAGGTGATGGGGAATCGCTCAGGTGATGGGGAATCGCTCAGGTGATGGGGAATGGCTTAGGTGATGGGGAATCGCTCAGGTGATGGGGAATCGCTCAGGTGATGGGGAATCGCTCAGGTGATGGGGAATCGCTCAGGTGATGGGGAATCGCTCAGGTGATGGGGAATCGCTCAGGTGATGGGGAATCGCTCAGGTGATGGGGAATCGCTCAGGTGATGGGGAATCGCTCAGATCAATTATGTTTTCAATATCAAAAAGGAAAACTCATTTTATAAATTGTTCGTGAAATTAAAACTATATATAAACCACAATTACATAAAACTATACGAGAAATAAACGAGTTGAGCAAATACAGGTGCAAAGCAGTTCACGGCGGAATTTACTAGGATACTAAAATTCAATTTTTTTCACGCATGTGGCACTAAACATTCTGTAGTCGATATTAAAAAATAGTTATAATAGTTATAAAAACACTTATAGTTACAGAGTCATCTAGGTATAACTGTATAGCTTCTCAGCTCAGCAGCTGTCAGCGGTAGCTCAGCAGCTGTCAGCGGTAGCTCAGCCAGCTGTCAGCGGTAGCTCAGCAGCTGTCAGCGGTAGCTCAGCAGCTGTCAGCGGTAGCTCAGCAGCTGTCAGCGGTAGCTCAGCAGCTGTCAGCGGTAGCTCAGCCAGCTGTCAGCGGTAGCTCAGCAGCTGTCAGCGGTAGCTCAGCAGCATCACGCAGAAAACGACAGCGGCGGCGGCAGCGGCGGTGAAGGCGCGGCTTCCCAGCCGGCTTCCGGAGTTGCAGAGGTCGGTGAAGCAGGTGCGGCAGGTCGTGGTGTCGCTGCTGAACGAGCAGTTTCCGCAGCCGGCAAAGAAGAACTGATGAAGCAGGGGAAAATAGAGGCTTTGTGATTTTTTTGCCACTCTCTATGAAGAGTTTTCGAGTGCGAGCTCACCTCAGTCATGCCGAAATTATAGGAGTAGCTGTAGTGAAAGCAGCTGGTGGATGAAGGACAGTCCAGCTCCTTTTTATCCTTCCGACTGCCGCCGAAGCTGGAGTAGCAGGTGATGCGGCTCTGAGCCGAGTTGCAGTAGTTCGAGTGGCAGGTGCGGCAGGTGGAGCCGTCGCTGCCTCCGCTGAACGGGCAGCTGCCGCAGCCGGAGATGTAAAACTGCAGTGGCAGGGGTGGGGGTGCAGTGTGGCAGGGGTGGGGTGCAGTGTGGCAGGGGTGGGGGTGCAGTGTGGCAGGGGTGGGGATGCAGTGTGGCAGGGGTGGGGATGCAGTGTGGCAGGGGTGGGGGTGCAGTGTGGCAGGATTGGGGTTGCAGTGTGGCAGGGGTGGGGGTGCAGTGTGGCAGGGGTGGGGTTGCAGTGTGGCAGGGGTGGGGGTGCAGTGTGGCAGGGGTGCAGTGTGGCAGGGGTGGGGGTGCAGTGTGGCAGGGGTGCAGTGTGGCAGGATTGGGGTTGCAGTGTGGCAGGGGTGGGGGTGCAGTGTGGCAGGGGTGGGGATGCAGTGTGGCAGGATTGGGGTTGCAGTGTGGCAGGGGTGGGGGTGCAGTGTGGCAGGGGTGGGGATGCAGTGTGGCAGGATTGGGGTTGCAGTGTGGCAGGGGTGGGGGTGCAGTGTGGCAGGATTGGGGTTGCAGTGTGGCAGGGGTGCAGTGTGGCAGGATTGGGGTTGCAGTGTGGCAGGGTGCAGTGTGGCACTGGTGGGTGGAACTGCATTGGGTTCTGACGTGTGGGCCCACCAGCACACCAAATGCCGCAGGACTCACCCTGTCCGAGCCGGATTTGAAGGTGTAGTCAAAGCAGCTGCTGTAGGATGGGCAGCTGGTTTTCTGCTGTTCTGTTTTCTTATTTTTGCTGAAGCTCTGGTAGCAGCCGATGCCCGACGCGGTGATCGCAGGATTCGCTGTTGGGTTCGATTGACCTGGCGGCGGCGTGCTGAGGGTGGCTGGCAGGCTGCTGCTGCTACTGGCAGGTGCGTTTGATGGCGGCGTGCTGAGGGTGGCTGGCAGGCTGCTGCCGCCACTGTTGGCAGGTGCGTTGCAGTTGCTGGTGTTGCAGGAGATGCAGCCGTAGAGAGCAGTTGATGTGGGGGTGCAGACGCCGCAGCCGCTCACGGGTGTCTCGAATTGATTATTGGAAAATGTCTGAAAGGACGCGAAGTGGGTAAAGGCCAGCTCACATGACCGCTGCTGGCTTGTGATCAAAGCTTGCTCAATTCAATGAGCACTTGATTCTGACCCCTTTTTGTTGATCATCTGAGGGGAATGATGCTGACAGGGAATGATGCTGATAGGGAATGATGCTGATGGGGAATGATGCTGATAGGGAATGATGCTGATAGGGAATGATGCTGATGGGGAATGATGCTCATAGGAATGATGCTGATAGGAAAAGATGCTGATGGGGAATGATTCTGACAGGGAGATTAGAGTTTTCCCTGTGTATTGAATTTCTGTGGTTTAATGCGAGCCTAATTCTGACAGGAAAATGTCTTTATTGACAGAAAATTTAACTGACTGGAACTGGGATTTCCATAACTGGGATTTCCATAACTGGGATTTCGCTGTCTGCCCCGAATAGGATGGGGTCGCATAGTCAATATTTATAATTCAGCCTGACAATGGTCTGTAAAAAGCCCCCAACTCGCCATGAAAGGCTAAACGAGCTAAGCCTTCACAATGATATCTGGCCAGCTGCAGAATTATCAATAACTTACGATCGGCTTGGTCAGAGTGTAGCAGCTTTTAATTCCTCCGGTGCAAGCCACAGTAATGGCACGCGTATAGCCATGATTAGACAAGAGGCTGTAGCAGGTGTGGCCACTCCTGTCAGCCGTGTTGCAGTTGTCGGTGGCGCAGTTCACACAGGATGGCATGGCGTCTGCGCTGCAGCTTCCGCAGCCGTAATCGTATAATGCGTTGTATGTATTCTGTGGTGTCCAAGTGCAATGAACTTCTTAGCGTTTTTATGTCTATGCGGAATATAAAAGAGCAAAGCAAACTCCAACCCAGACAGCTCATACCGAAGCCATGGTTGAGTAGCAGGAAGTCATTCCAGACGGACAGGCCACCGCGTTTCCGTGGCTAAACATAACGACCGAGTCATAATGTGTTTGAATATTGCAGCTGATGGCTGAAGGCGTGACCGTGTTGCACAGGTCGGTGCTGCAGGTCGCACATGCCGGTTGACCAGTGGAGTTGCAGGCACCGCAGCCAGAAGTGAACTGCAAAATTTCGGAACATTGGACTTCAGAGTTAGTTTTGTATTTACGGAAACCCATGGCTGCCCACTTGACGGCATCTGAGGGAGCAGCACGCAGGCAAAATGCAATTCGGATGAGGACGCCTGGCAGCTTCTTGAGTTGCGAAGAATTGCGAAGTCTGCAAGCAGAGCAACCCCCGAATGCGCAACCCTTCTTGCACTGAGCATCTGAAAATCATGCATACAGTACATGCTCCAAGTACTTCTTCAAGTACTGCTACGTGCGCTGATCATAGCGATTAAGGATCCTCTGAAGTCTTCTGGTTGGGGTTGCAGATTCCCTATAGACGCACTAAGCTGAGTCCCAGCTTTGGCTATAGACCTCTGCTTGCTCAAGCCCTCCTGATCACCAATTAGCTGTAGGCAGCTCTGTGCTTGCTCAAGCCCTCCCGATCACCAATTAGCTGTAGGCAGCTCTGTGCTTGCTCAAGCCCTCCCGATCACCAATTAGCTGTAGGCAGCTCTGTGCTTGCTCAAGCCCTCCCGATCACCAATTAGCTGTAGGCAGCTCTGTGCTTGCTCAAGCCCTCCCGATCACCAATTAGCTGTAGGCAGCTCTGTGCTTGCTCAAGCCCTCCCGATCACCAATTAGCTGTAGGCAGCTCTGTGCTTGCTCAAGCCCTCCCGATCACCAATTAGCTGTAGGCAGCTCTGTGCTTGCTCAAGCCCTCCCGATCACCAATTAGCTGTAGGCAGCTCTGTGCTTGCTCAAGCCCTCCCGATCACCAATTAGCTGTAGGCAGCTCTGTGCTTGCTCAAGCCCTCCCGATCACCAATTAGCTGTAGGCAGCTCTGTGCTTGCTCAAGCCCTCCCGATCACCATGCCAGAGCCCTCACTTCGCTAGAGTGGGAAATGACGGAGCACCCGCTATGACGTATGATGGCAGCCTCTGAAGTTCCTTCAGTCTCTGAGACCAGCAAGGGCAAAGGGTTAATACAGAAAAGTTCTGCCCCTGGCCCCAGGTCGATCCAATTCATTCACCAGGGCGAACTAAAGTGCTACTATGCTACTGTTGAGATGGCATACTATCTCATAGCATACTGAGATAGCCATTGTATTGACAGGATGTGTGCTCGATACCTGAAAATGCGATCACTGATTCTGCAAGCAGCACTAAACTAGTCCTTGCCAGCCATTGTACTGTCTGCACTATCGGGGAGATGGCTTCGATTGGTACCTTAATTGAAAATTACGAGCATATGTAGCAAATTTTCTTAAGAGCATCTCACACTGATACTCGTAGAAGAAGAAGTTCCAAGACGGCGATAGGAGAAGCACGACGTGACTCCTGTTGGGCATGCAACCGCAGTTCCATTGCTCAGTGATCCACCGGGTCCACCGGGTAGCCCAGTGGAGCCAGCGTAGCAGCTGATGGCCGATGAGGCCATTGTGTTGCAGTACGCAGAGTTGCATGTGACGCACGAGGGATCGTCCCGTGTGCGGCAGTCACCGCAGCCAGCGTAGCTGGACGATCCCTGGGAGTTGAGGGTGAATGAAAATGGTGTGAAAGATCTAAGCTGAAAGCAAGTCGATGTGCTGCTGAGGTGCGTCTGTGCTGATGCAGCTTACCGACATGTACGAGTAACAGGTGGCCACCCAGAATGACATGTGACCTTCGTTCCATTGTCATTTGCACTGTAGTGCACGCCACTGCGGTAGAAACAGCTGATGCTTGAGGGAGAGACCGTATTGCAGAAGTCAGAGCTGCACACTTGACAGTCCATTCCCAACGTGCAGATGGTGTTGCTGCATCCACCAGAATAGTACTCTTGGAGCCCGGTGCAGCTGCTGCAGCCGGCAAAACGCTGAAAGCGCGTAAAATTATTAAAATAGACAGCTCTGATGGTATTTCACAAGTTGCTAAGAAAACTTTACGAAGCAGAGGTGAAACAGACAGGAATCGAATTTCGCGAAGTGCAAATCAAAAAGTGTCGAACGCGACAAGCAGAGCTCAGTTCGGTGAGAAACTTGAAAATTTCAATCTTGCTAGAAGATTTGCCGCCTGCTTCATAATCTATTTCTTTCAAATTCAATTTCTTTCAATTTCTAAAGCCTGTAAACTCTCAGAACCAAAGACTAAGAAAGATGACTTCACAGCATCACCAACTCAACTCAACTCAATTTACCAATATCCTTTATCCACTTTCTTCACAGCTGTGGCTTGCCAGTCTTTCGTGTGCTCATTTCGCATCAAAGCCCATAAATTTTTTGCAATAAAAACTCTGCACAGACTGATCGGAAGTTGTTAACCATGGAAACAATTTCTGGCTGCTTTTCGCACTGCTGTGCGAATTCCACTGTACAGCAGAGCAGCCAAGGAGGGAGGGAACCCCTGACGATTTTTGCCGCCCCGAAATGGAGCAACGAAGGCATGCAAAATTCAAGAACACGGGCTAACTGTGTTTTCATAACTTCCTCTGTGCGCCAATCAGCAATCACCAGTGCATTGCTATACGGCACTGATGCGCGGACTGACCAACAATGCAACTTGACCACGTCTGGTTCGTGCAGCCACGCCCATTGACACTCGGGCCACAGCGCTGCTGCACTGCCAGCCCGTGCTTCAGTGCCTCAGTGCTTCCGCGCGTACTTGAATAAAACCACATCCGACCCCTTCTGCTTTAGCTGTCCTTATGAGTGCGCGCGTACTTGAATAAAACCACATCCGACCCCTTCTGCTTTAGCTGTCCTTATGAGTGCGCGCGTACTTGAATAAAACCACATCCGACCCCTTCTGCTTTAGCTGTCCTTATGAGTGCGCGCGTACTTGAATAAAACCACATCCGACCCCTTCTGCTTTAGCTGTCCTTATGAGTGCGCGCGTACTTGAATAAAACCACATCCGACCCCTTCTGCTTTAGCTGTCCTTATGAGTGCGCGCGTACTTGAATAAAACCACATCCGACCCCTTCTGCTTTAGCTGTCCTTATGAGTGCGCGCGTACTTGAATAAAACCACATCCGACCCCTTCTGCTTTAGCTGTCCTTATGAGTGCGCGCGTACTTGAATAAAACCACATCCGACCCCTTCTGCTTTAGCTGTCCTTATGAGTGCGCGCGTACTTGAATAAAACCACAACCGACCCCTTCTGCTTTAGCTGACCTTATGAGTGCACGCGTACTTGAATAAAACCACAACCGACCCCTTCTGCTTTAGCTGACCTTATGAGTGCACGCGTACTTGAATAAAACCACAACCGACCCCTTCTGCTTTAGCTGTCCTTATGAGTGCACGCGTACTTGAATAAAACCACAACCGACCCCTTCTGCTTTAGCTGTCCTTATGAGTGCACGCGTACTTGAATAAAACGACGGCAGATACGGTAAATCAAAAGTGAAGTCAAAGCCAAACAAGCCACTCTGTGACATTTCTCATTTGACCTTACCTCGAGGCCTTTCGAATACGAATAGCAGTAGGGGAAGTCTCCACAGGAAATCGCAGTCCGGTTGCTTTCGTCTGTGCTTCCGCTGCGGCTGAAGCAGCTGATGGCGAGGCCGCCGTCTGCAATGCGAGAATGGTCACCTGAGCTGCATGAAGTGCATTTGCTAATTGCTATTCGAGCAGAATGCCAATTTACCTGTGCAGACAGCGGCTGTAATGAGCAGCAGCAAGAGTCTGGCCATGCTGATGTAGCAGTTGAGAGTTAGAAATCAGTTAGATAGCTCGCCCTGCAGCCCCATAGCCTTCTCAAGACCATAGTGTCTTTTTAAGGCTGCTCCATGGACTCATTTTATAGAGAACTCCAGCCACTTCTTGCAGCCCATTTTTGACAAAAACAAACAGGACCAATTTTCAGTTACGATGCATTCTCTGAAGGTCATTTATTCATTTATGTTGGCACGGCACTTGCTAAACCTCATCGCAGAAAATAGAGCTGCAAATTTATTGCATTCAGCTGTCTTACAGGGTTGCAGTTGGGGCCTGTTACCTCACCCTGTCTCAAACCATTTGCCATCCTACCAGTGACTTTAAAAATGCTGTGCTATTTTTGTCTGTGACGAAGGGCGGGACATGAGGAAGGAAGGGAAGGAAAGGAAAGGAAGGGAAGGAAAGGAAAGGAAGGGAAGGAAGGGACGAAGAGCAAAAAATGCACCTTGCAATCATGGATGCTCAGTCAGGACAGGGCACCAAAATGGATGTTTCAGGGCACTGAAGCAGGACAGACTGGAGGGCAGAATCTACTTTTTGGGACTGGAGTGGCTGCTGTGTGACTGGAGTGGCTGCTGTGTGACTGGAGTGGCTGCTGTGTGACTGGAGTGGCTGCTGTGTGACTGGAGTGGCTGCTGTGTGACTGGAGTGGCTGCTGTGTGACTGTAGTGGCTACTGTGTGACTGAAGTGGTTTCTGTCTGAATGCTGATTTCTGTATGGCCTTGATTCGCTCACATTGCAGTCTCAGATGACTCAGTGAGCTGCTCATTGTGCATGGAGCTGAGCAGTGGAGACAGAGTGCAGATAGCTGCATGGTGTTTTTCATGACCTGCAGGCAGGTGCAAACAACACGTCAACGCTAAAATTTCCACAACAATCTCGTTCATGGAGTGTGGCATCTGCAATGCTTTTAAATGCATAAAACTGCTATTCAACCTTTTGCACTGACGGCCAGCTTAGGAATGGAGGCTGTTTTTAATTGCATCATGCCTATTTTCGTGATTCGCAGAGATTTCCGATTTTGCCTCATCTACTCAGCCTCTTAAAGGTTCGACGTGCCTTTGAGCCGTCTTATGGCGGCAGAGTTTGAAATTGCATGACAGAGTTTGAATGCACTCGATGGCCTTTGGGTTGGCCTTTATGCGCAGCTCACCTTGGCTGCCACCTGCTTCTGACTTGGCCTCTGCAGCATGCTGTAGACTCACCTCATCACCTGAGCGATTCCCCATCACCTGAGCGATTCCCCATCACCTGAGCGATTCCCCATCACCTGAGCGATTCCCCATCACCTGAGCGATTCCCCATCACCTGAGCGATTGCCCATCACCTGAGCGATTCCCCATCACCTGAGCGATTCCCCATCAACTGAGCAATTCTTGAGCAGATTATAGGGATCCGAGCCCCAGAAGAAATTAATTTTTTCCAGGAACATTCATAAAAAAATTTGTATGCAATTTCATCAACAGGACGCGGGTCCCTCTGAGCTAAATCAGGAATGACAAAACCCGTACAGGTGCAGGCAGTGAGGCAGACAGCAGGGCCAAAAATAGCAGATGCAGCTGACGCAATGTCGTATCGAGTTGAGCTGAGCTGCTGAGTTTGCATTAAGCAAGCAGCCGGCAGCTGCAAGATCGTCAAAGGTGCTCAGCTCTCCAGTCAGAGGCAAAGGAATTTTTGCATTCTCGATTCAAACTCAAGTCGGGCATATTTGTGCTTTTTCTCTGAGCTTTCTGAGCTCAACATCCTGGCGTACTGCATCAGGAACGCGGACACTCAAGTCACATCTCACAGCCCGGACACAAACTGTAGCATCTGTCATCTAGGATAGACGAGTGAAAATAGTGATAAAGTTTCTAGAGCCGTATGAACTGTAAAAACTTGCATCTCTACTGAAAGTAACATTTATCCGATGCTTAACACAAATGTTTTCAAACAACCATTTTTGCAAATGCGCGCACAAACTTTCACCCCTTTCAAAACAGAAGTAACAGTAGTTAAATAAAAATTCTAAAAAACTAAACTAGAAGTCTACATACATGCATATAGGTAATTCGTGCTGAAACATTTTTTGTCGATAAGTTTCTTCATAAGAACCACACGCCGTCTGTCAAGGGTCTAAGTGCTAAAATTCGAAGATAAGAATGCAGCCCGCCCCAAAACTATCAGGTGCTTGTGCTGGTCACACTGCTGTACCTCACATAGTTGCCGCAGATTTCTCGCTACTGTGACGCCGCGAGTCATCATCCACATAATGACGGCCGCCTGCTGGCAAATCTGCAGTTTCGCGAGGCGGTACAGGTCAATTTGCGCATGTTCAACCATTGTTAGTTATGTTGAGCTCATGGTTGAAGGCCGAGAGCTCGTCGAGCGACGAGACGCTGCTGCTGCACATCCATGCACGTCACGCCCAACGTAGTAGGTTTACAGGGTGGTAAGTTTGTCGTTTGTTAGGGTTAGCCGCAGATGGCATAGCCTCCTCATTACGCAGGCAGATACAGCAATCAATTGCCTTACACAGCTATACATAATTGTACAAGCATGCATGTATCCCTACATGCATTCACAGGCATCCTTTCGGCAAGCAGAGAATCTCGGAGCTTGCGAAGCATTTTACAACTGCACAAGGCAACCTCACGGCGCAAAGGCACGACAGACCACTGATCGGAGGGGCCGGTCGTTTCTACGAAAAGATACTTTCTAGAGTGTACGCGTTTTAAACAAATTTGACATCACATTCGGCCTTTTCATATTGCTTGTTCTGATTCGAGAACCATACCCAATTTGTAAATTATAACTTTTTTCGCCTAAACAAGAAAGATGTACGTGCAGCTATAATCCATTTGCTGAGTTGAGCTGTCGTAATGTCTAATTGACGAAATTTCCGTAAACCTCTTTTTTACACATTTTAATGCGAAATAAAACAGTTGCCTATTGAATATTACATATGTATAAAAAAGCTTTTGCCTTTTGCAGTCAACTTTAATGTAGATAGTGACTTTGCATTGTTGTTGCAAAACATATTGCCTTGAATCTTAGACTTAGTGGCCCATCAGTTCAGTACAGTATCAAGACAAGTGGTACCAATATCAGTATCAGTACCAATACCAATAATACCAATACCAGTACCAATAAGTACCAATACCAGTATCAAGACAAGTTATGTTAGTAGTTATGTACAATAGTCATCAGACTTAGCTTGCCATGCCAGCCTCAAAGAACAGGCCTGTATAATAAATAGTAGGACAATTGGCCGCTCCTGCCTGCTATTTGAACTTTAAAAAGTTGAATTAGAATTCCAAATGAGATTTATATAACTTAAGATGAACCCTATTGCCAATATATTGTTTTCTTACTATGTCATTGTCCATATAGGCATAGATAGGCAGCTTTGATTCATTATGCCATGTCAAAATAAAAGAAAACCCCACATATTAAAACTTACAGTTAAGTTTGAAAAATAATTAAGTATATGATTTTATAAGCCTAAATATAGTATAAGGTAGCTAAACAAATCTGAAACCTAGGCCTAAACCATAACTATAGGTGGAACAAAAGTCTAATTGTTGTCAGTATCTCTTTTAGTCTTTTCTAGACAAGCAAACTAGCAAAAACAAAATATATTAATTCTAATTAGTAGACATATTATATAACTTTAGCTAATTAGTTTAAAATTGATATTAAAATGTACATAGTAAGTAGGAGTGGGATGGCTATATGCTAGACAACAAAATTATAGGGTAACTAACCGGATCCTAGTCATTTCGTCAAC
The DNA here is from genome assembly GCA_002269645.1 of Macrostomum lignano. Taxonomy (NCBI): domain Eukaryota; kingdom Metazoa; phylum Platyhelminthes; family Macrostomidae; genus Macrostomum; species Macrostomum lignano. The sequence continues at coordinate 98,389 of NIVC01003096.1, read as the reverse complement.
TGCCATTTCGTCAACTGGACACATCGTCAACCCGTTCCCCATATTGGTCATTTCGTCAACCAACCAATAGGATACTTTCAAAGCTTGGTTATTTCGTCAACGGTTCAATGGGACGATGTCAACTTTTGGTCACTTCGTCAACTGCCAATAATACACGCCCCGCATGCAGCCCTCCTCCTTTCTCATTCTGGGCTTGGGACCAGACAATGGCGGAGTTACTGCCACAAAGATGCAGTTTGTATGGTAAAAAAGGAAAATGCATTGCACAAAATCACAAAGATCACAAAGGCCACCACAAAGGTCACAATCAAATATAAAGCTGACCTTCCATCGAGACTTCAGTGAGACGGACCGGCTCTTGGAAGGGCCCTGCGAGGAAGAAACGTGCTTTTTTAATTTTTTAAGAGCAGTTCCTAGGGTACTAACCATAATGTCTATAATAGGCATGAATCGCACTGTATGGCCTGTTGACGTGGCCGCACAGTCTCTGAGCACTGAATACACTTATCAGTCTCCATCCAAAGATGTAAAAATTGAGTGGCCCTCCTGAAACCCTACTCCATTATATAGTGTTTGAGGAGGTTGCAGTGTCAGGTTTAAAGTATTTTGGATTGGTTTGGCTGGTGGGGTTGTTAGTTGGGGATATGATAGTTGGGGATAAGACCTGGTGCCAATTCGCACCTCACAAGAACTGCCTACCTGCCTACCCCTCCCCTCCGACACCACCCACGTTTTGCTTGAAACCAAGACCAAGATAGGGCGCACGAGCTAGGGCGCACATTGACAGCTTGGGGGGGGGGAGTGGGTGCGAAGATGGATTGAGAGAACAGGTGTCAACGCGATGGGCGCTGGTTCAAGTAAAAGAGACAGGGCGCACATTGACAGCTTGGGGGGGGGGTGGGTGCGAAGATGGATTGAGAGAACAGGTGTCAGCGCAAGGGGCCCTGGTTCAAGTTACAGAGATAGGGCACGTTGTCAGTTTGGGGGTGGGTGCTAGAGGTCGGACGGGATTGAAATCTTCGGGCGGGATCGGGATTGGGAATAATTTTTTTCTTGGGATCGGGATCGGGAATCGGGATCAGGTCTTTTAGTGTATTGTCCATGTAAAGTTAAACAAAATTGAGAAAAGATTGTCAAGATCAAGAAGTAAAACACAACAAAATTGATATGAAGTTTTGTAACCAACAAAGTAAATAATATAACAAGTACAAGTTGAAGCAAAATACCTTTAAGTAATCACTAATTCTATAAATTATTAATCGAAAGACCTGTTCCCGAATCTCGACTTTTTTAGGGTCGGGATTCTGGTCCCGCGGGAATTCAATTTTCCTCGGGATCCCGAGATTTCGGGATCGGGATCGGGATCCCGTCCGACCTCTAGTGGGTGCGAAGATGAATTGAGAGAAGTCAGTTGGTTCATCGGTGGTTCTTTTTGTGGTGAATTCAGAAGTAATAACAAAGGTAATAAGCGGATATGACATGCGTTAGTTGATGTACATGTTATGACATTTGCAAACTGTAGACGAAGTAACTAACATTCTCTCAGGTCATTTCGTCAACTGACTAATGAACCAATCTAAAACCTTGGTCATTTCGTCAACTGCAAGTGAGACCACCTTAAAATGTTAGTCAATTCGTCAACCCAGTTGACGAACTAGCAGTTGACGAAATGACCAGCACCCAACTAACCAAGGGGTAAGAGATAAATGAGTCATCATGCAGAATTAATACACATGTCTATGTATATTTTAACATTGGTTTTTTTATATTAAAAAACCAATTCAATTGGCCAAACTTATTTTCATTTGTTGACCTAGCGTAAGCCTAATGTTGATTAGCTACAATCTTATACCTATATTAGTAGTGGTCTAGGGTAGGAGTAGAGTAGATCTACCTAGGCTTAAAGGGCACTTTTGGTAATGCTTATTTAACAATAATGGTATTTGAGTATTCTTTAGCTAGTTTAGCTTTGTATAATATTCTTAAAGCATATATATACAACCTATACTAGGCCTTTATTTTATCCTATTTACCAATAAAGAAGTTTGAAAATCCTTTTCCTAATAATATTTAATGATTTATTTGTATTTGTCTTGAATTCTAGATTAATTAATAAATTATTTATAAGTTTTATAAGATTATAATTTTATCTATATATAAGGGTTTTGATTATATTGATTTCAAATTTAAGCTTTATTTTTATATAGCTTTATTTCAAGTATATATTAATATCTAATATATAATTATATAGTTGATTAGACATTGTTTTGCAATCTATATTAATATTTTATTATTGTTAATGAAACCTTAAAATATAATTATTAAAGTTTTAGATGGTTTTTATTTTGTTAATACTTGAATTTAAAAATACATGGTGGGCTTAACATTTGCTAATCTATCTATGAGACTTTATTACATTATTTATTAGAATATATACAATATATGTTTTGTATATTAAAATTATAAATAAGATCATGTTAGGTTATGATGTTATTGTTAAGTATTACTCAATTTATAATGCTTAGTGCTATGGCTCATTCCATATAAGCATGGTCGTAACATGACAGGTTATTTTTACTTATAAAATGAAATCTAATAATAGAATATACTAAACCAATATTTTAAATGAAAGATTATTTTGTCTAGAATATATTTATAGAGTTTCATATAGATATCATCATTAGTATAGATGCTATTAAACCTTAAATGACACTTATGGTTGTAACGACAGGATTTTTGACATATAGAAACTAAAAGGTAAAAGTCTTATAACATTTTTCATTTTTGATATTTTGCAATACATTTTTAAAATTTGACTAAGAACATCTTTAGAAATCATACTCTTTTATTAGAATATATAAACTCAAAAGGCAACAAAGATACAAAAGAAAAGGCAGCCTTATGGTCGTAACATTATGGTTGTAACATATTTTTTTCTGTCAATTCAGTAACTTTGAGGTACTAATACATTAAAAATATAATAGATTATTTGGTCACCAATGCTTTTATCTGATGATGCAAGTACTATACTTTTATCTATAGTTTGTTTCAACCTTCAAAAGCTTTCTATTTGTTTTTAAAAGGTACAAAATCTTAATGATGTCTTTTGCTTCGAAAAATGTCCAAATTTTTACAAAAATGACTTTTTGCCAATTGATAACATACTAATCCAACATTTTACCATTCCTTTATTCTTAGATTGTATATATTGCACAATATAAACATTTGGTAAAAAAAAGCTAATTATTAGGCAATGGCAAGCAAAAATATTGACTTTTTTTTCCAAATATGTCCATCTTATATGGAATGAGCCCTATGCATTTACATTAGTCCAAAACATAAAAAATGATTAAAGAGCAAATGCAAAATTCTATTCTCAGAACTTTGTTAGTTTTTCAAGCATTCCCAATCTACTTACAGGCTGCAGCTATAACGTAATAAACCATGTTAGCATTTACAGATGGTTTTCATTGCCTCCCTAATCTTAATCCCCAATACTGACTGCATTCATTAGCCTCCCCAATGCTAATCCCCAATGCTGACTGCATTCATTAGCCTCCCCAATCCTAATCCCCAATGCTGACTGCATTCATTAGCCTCCCTAATGCTAATCCCCAATGCTGACTGCATTCATTAGCCTCCCCAATCCTAATCCCCAATGCTGACTGCATTCATTAGCCTCCCCAATGCTAATCCCCAATGCTGACTGCATTCATTAGCCTCCCCAATGCTAATCCCCAATGCTGACTGCATTCATTAGCCTCCCCAATGCTAATCCCCAATGCTGACTGCATTCATTAGCCTCCCCAATGCTAATCCCCAATGCTGACTGCATTCATTAGCCTCCCCAATGCTAATCCCCAATGCTGACTGCATTCATTAGCCTCCCCAATCCTAATCCCCAAAGCAGCTGAGTCAGTCGGCATGAGGATCGAATCCAAGCCCAGCCAAATTCAATTGCAGGACTCGCACGCGCAGGACGATCCCACAGAGTCGGAATTTGCCGATGCCGAAGACGGCACCGCGGCTGCCGAGGCTCCGAAGACCGAGGCTGGCGACGCGGTCTCCGAGGACGGCGACACGGGCGGCTCCGAGTCGGCGCAGTTTGTCGAAGCCGCTGAGGAGCCGGCGCCGCAGGCTGAGGGCGAGAGCGGAGAGCCAAATCCGTCATCTCCAGTGCAGGAGAGCTCGGAGGCTGGGCTGACTGCTGTTGAGGCGAAGGCAGCTGACAGTGATGAGGCGGCAGAGTCTGCTGATGAGTCCGCAGAGGCTCCGAAAGTGGAGCAGCCTGCCAGTTCGAATAATCAGGTCGTTGAAGCTGTGGAGGCTGCAGAGCAGGCTGTGACAGCAGGTCAAGTTGAACAAACTGAAGCTGGAGAGGAGCGGGCTCAAACTGATGAAGCTAGAGTTGCTCCAGCTGCCGACGAGCAGGTGGAGACTGATCATGCCGAAACCCATGCTGGCACGGGCAGTGCGGCTGCAGCTGGCGGTGAGCAGCAGAATGAGCAGGCCGAGATGAAGGACGATGAGGCATCTGCGGCTGCAGCTGGCGGTGAGCAGCAGAATGAGCAGGCCGAGATGAAGGACGATGAGGCATCTGCGGCTGACAAGCCTCAGACCGAGACTGCAGAGGTGACTGCGGAACGCGGCGAAATTGTCGAGGGCGAGGGCTCGTCCTCTGTCTACTCGGACGCTGTTGATGATGAGCAGGCAGCTGGGGGCCGCGACTCCCAAGAGCAGCCGAATGTGGAAGCTGGTGCAAATATGGACGAATCTGAGTCGCGTGATGAAGCTGTGGCTGCAGAGGGAGAAGTTAAAGCGGAAACGGCGGAAATTGAGTTGAAAGAAAACAAAGACGTTGCTGTAGTTGAAGGCGACGAAGCTCAAGAAGGAAATAAAACGGATATCGGAGAGATGGGTGAAGACGCTGAAAAAGAAGATAAAGGTGGAATTGGAGTTGACGAAGCTGGAGAGGAAGGTGAAGCTGTAGAAGACGTTGAAGAAGCTGGAGAAGAGGAAGAAGTTGGAGAGGAGGATGAAGCTGGAGAAGAGGAAGAAGTTGGAGAGGAGGATGAAGAAGCTGGAGAAGAGGAAGAAGTTGGAGAGGAGGATGAAGAAGCTGGAGAAGAGGAAGAAGTTGGAGAGGAGGATGAAGAAGCTGGAGAAGAGGAAGAAGTTGGAGAGGAGGATGAAGAAGCTGGAGAAGAGGAAGAAGTTGGAGAGGAGGATGAAGAAGCTGGAGAAGAGGAAGAAGAAGTTGGAGAGGATGAAGCTGAAGAGGAGGATGAAATTGGAGCGGAAGGGACCAGAGAAGTCAAAGAGGCTAAAGAGGAAGTCGTAGAAGGCGAAAGAAATAAGGAAGCCGGATCTGAAGAGGAAGAGGAGGCTGGAGTGATAGAGGAATACGGAGCAGAGGCTGGAGTGGAGCACGACGAGGATGACGCAGAGGCAGCGGAGGCTGGCAGTCCAAGTGAGGAGGCGCCAAAAAGCCCAGAAGAGGACGAGTCGGACCCGGCCTTCGTGCCCAGACGGGGCAATTTCTACATGCACGACCTCCGCGAGGAGGGCAGCGTAGACACGGCTGAGGCCTCTAAGCAGCCGCGGCAAGCCAAGCGCGGCCCGGACGCGGTGGACAAGTGGCGGCACGACCGATTCGACCAGTACCTGCAGAGCCCGAAGACCCCTGCCGAGTTGGTTAAGCGCTACGGGTTCAACATTAGCCATGCTGACGGTGCTGCTGAGCCAGCAGAGCCTCAGCGCCCAGCCGAGGCCGGGGGCCCGCGCGGCGGCAGGCAGCGTCGCGGGCGCGGACGCGGGCGCGGCGTCCAGCCGAGGAACCCCGGCTCATCAGACGATGCAGTCGAAAGCGCGGCAGTTGCAGCGCCGCCGCCTCCTGCCCAGTTGATGCCTAGGGAAGGTGGCGGCGGTCGCAGAGGCTTCGGCCGGCCGAGGCAGCCACCGCCGCAGCAGCAGGCGGGCCAGGCCGAATCCTTTGGCCGGGACGCCCAGGACCCGCGACTGCGCTCGAACCAGCGTGGGAACCAGAGGTCGGACGGTGGCCGACGCCAACGCCAGGAACCGGCGGATCCGCGCCCGCAGCAGCAGCGGTTTCCACAGCAACGGCAGCATCAAAGGCCGCCGCAGCAGCAGCTGGACCAGCAGCAGCAGCCCCGCATGTACGAGCTCGACCTAGAGAAGTTCGACCGGCAGCAGCGGGAGCGGGCGAACGCGTCTCGAAACTCGCGCCAGCAGACGGGCAGCGGCGGCGGCGGCGATGGAGGCGGAGGCCCTGGCGGCAGGGGCGGCGGGGGCTTCAGCGGCATGGTGTTCTATGGTCGCGGGCGCGGTGGTGGCGGCGGCTTCAACTCGCAGCAGCGCCGCGGTGGCGGCGGCCCACCGCCTCAGCAGCAGCAGCGAATGCCGGAATGGATGTCGGGAGACGGCCAGGCGAAGCGCCTGATGCCAATCGAGCAGATGCAGGGCGATCCTCGGCAGCAGCCTCAGCAGCAGCAGTACCTGAACTATTTCCCAGCTGTGGACCCATCTATTGTGATGCAGCAGCAGCAGCCCAGGATGCCTCAGCATTAACCACCGATTGCATTCATCAAAACTCCTTTTCTACTGACCTTCGTTTCTTCTCTGTTAAGCAACTCGGCATCGCTTCTTCCCAGTTAGTTAGAGCTCGCTGTTTCACTTCTATTTATTTTTTTATCTGCAAGGCTTGGGCGCGGTCGTGCAGAGGGTCTGCTAGTAGTGCTGCTGTTTTGTTGTTTAGCAGTTCTATGCATGCGTGCCGCCTGCTTGTATTGTCCCGAGTGTCTGTACATATGTGCGTGCATCGAGACTCAAGGCTATTCATGTGCGCTACTCGATAAACAATACAATTATCATAGCTTGGCCGAGTTTTGCGGTCGCGCGTTTTGAATTTAAAAGGTTCTACTTTATTCTCTTGTTTGGCCATGTCACTGTTTTCTATTGGAGCAACTGGACTCCAGCCAGCTTTCCATGCCCTCACTGGGCTCGGGGTGCTGGACTCCAGCCAGCTTTCCATGCCCTCACTGGGCTCGGGGTGCTGGACTCCAGCCAGCTTTCCATGCCCGCACTGAGCTCGGGGTGCTGGACTCCAGCCAGCTTTCCATGCCCTCACTGGGCTCGGGGTGCTGGACTCCAGCCAGCTTCCATGCCCTCACTGAGCTCGGGGTGCTGGACTCCAGCCAGCTTTCCATGCCCTCACTGAGCTCGGGGTGCTGAACTCCAGCCAGCTTTCCATGCCCTCACTGAGCTCGGGGTGCTGGACTCCAGCCAGCTTCCATGCCCTCACTGAGCTCGGGGTGCTGGACTCCAGCCAGCTTCCATGCCCTCACTGAGCTCGGGGTGCTGGACTCCAGCCAGCTTTCCATGCCCTCACTGAGCTCGGGGTGCTGGACTCCAGCCAGCTTTCCATGCCCGCACTGAGCTCGGGGTGCTGGACTCCAGCCAGCCGCCATCAAATTGACCATCAAATCACACCCATTCGTACAGTGTGATCACACACAATGGGCCTCGTTTGATGTCGATGTGAACGAGCCACAATTGTCTGCAGGTTTACCATAAGAGTTGCCAGACTTGCCACCATTTACGGCACCCAATAGGGCTGAAGGTGCTCGCAGGGAGCCGAGTTTATCCAGGGGACACCAGTGGGATAATTAACTAAGGCTGAGCGCTATTAATGAACTTACAGAAAGTCTTGGATCAGTTTCTGTCCAGTTTAATCTTTCAAAATGTTTAGCATTGCATATCTCGGTTGGCCTACTGACAACAGTAGACTGTTGTAAACAGGGCAACTATAATTATTTCCTTTGTTTTCAAATTTCACAAACCGCGCAATTAGGTGCAACAATGCGCGGAAAATTCTAGAAATTTCTCCCCCCTCCCCTGGCGCAGTGGGTCGATACCAGCGAGCCCCTGCCCGACCAGCAGCTGACTGCAACTGCGTGTCTGCTGCCGCATTTGTAAGCAACTTGTATTCGACCCTGGCTTGACTCAGACCCGATCTTGCGTCCCATTGAGAAAGGAGAATTATAATCAATAGCTACCAGATCTGAATAGCTGTGACATCAGAGCTTTCCAAGCAGAAGGACGCTACAGTACAGGTTGTGCAAGTTCTCAATCCTAGCACTGAATAATCATAATTTATGCTAATGAGCAACGCGGAAATTATGCGAACTTCATATGGAATCACATGCACTTCTATCTTTTCAATCTTTTCAAAACCATTCATTATTTGCAGCGCAAAAAAAATTCCCTCTGAAAAGCATAAATTTTGTAAGAATGCATTTCTGCTAGCTAATGCTTGTGTATGTGCCGATCTGGCAGCTGCTAACGCTTGCCTTCAGTGTTGAATGTGCCGAGCTGGCAGCTGCTAACGCTTGCCTTCAGTGTTGAATGTACCGATCTGGCAGCTGCTAACGCTTGTCTTCAGTGTTGAATGTGCCGATCTGGCAGCTGCTAACGCTTGCCTTCAGTGTTGAATGTGCCGAGCTGGCAGCTGCTAACGCTTGCCTTCAGTGTTGAATGTACCGATCTGGCAGCTGCTAACGCTTGTCTTCAGTGTTGAATGTGCCGATCTGGCAGCTGCTAACGCTTGTCTTCAGTGTTGAATGTGCCGAGCTGGCAGCTGCTAACGCTTGTCTTCAGTGTTGAATGTACCGATCTGGCAGCTGCTAACGCTTGCCTTCAGTGTTGAATGTACCGATCTGGCAGCTGCTAACGCTTGCCTTCAGTGTTGAATGTACCGATCTGGCAGCTGCTAACGCTTGCCTTCAGTGTTGAATGTGCCGATCTGGCAGCTGCTAACGCTTGCCTTCAGTGTTGAATGTACCGATCTGGCAGCTGCTAACGCTTGCCTTCAGTGTTGAATGTGCCGATCTGGCAGCTGCTAACGCTTGTCTTCGAAATTGATCGGTGCAGCGTCAAAGTCGATCAGTCCTCAAGCTGAGACTGACTAGCGGCAAGACTGACTGTTGCCTGTCCTGGAATACATTTTTGGATAATTTAATGAATTCTGGTTCCGCTGGGATCGCTGTGTGGGGAGTTAGTTAAGAAGACGGCTCAATGTCATTTTGAGCTGTTGCGGGCAGCTCATTAAATATCTGATCGCTATCCCGAGCAAGCCGCAGCGCCTGAGACTTTGAGCTCTGCGCGGAAATGAATTTTTGCGATTTGCTTGGCCGCGCTTCCTGCGGGAGTTTCCGCGCACAGCTTTACTGGCTGAAGTTGCTTAGCGCCCGGCTGGGCCATGGATTGCCAATCGACAATATCGCTCGATCGGAGCAACCAGCTGTTCACTTCCTTCGGGACCGCCGCGGCTCGTGGGGCGGGCGGCTCAACTGCGTGCGTGCGCGGGCCGCCCTCCCGCCTGAGACTCTGCCACATTGCCCGCGCCGTGCGCTGAGCCTCCGCCCGGTCTCCATTGGCTGCGGCAGCAGGGCGAGCTCCGGTCCCCCTCACCGGCTCTGAATATTTGAGCAGCCCGGCCCAGCAGCTGCCGCCTCCCCTTTGCGGGCCTTCCATAGCAGAGCGCGCACAGCTCAAAGCCCAGCTCAGACAACACATTTTACCCTGCCAGCACTCTGCTCTTACCCAGCAGCCAAGCAGCTTTGCCTCGCCCGCGATGGAGATCGACTTGCCTCTGTACTCGCTCGGTCCGGCCGCCATCTGCAGCCAGGATTTCGGCCTGCCGGCCTCCCAGGTCGGCGACGCCTCTGCTGACGGTCGCGTCAGCCCTTCGGACGTGTGCGTGGCGGTGAAGTGCGAGGACGAGGACTTCCTGAAGGACATCCTGGACCTGTCGGACAGCCTTTCCCCGCCGGACAGCGGCTGCCACACCGGCCAGTCTACGCCGGCCCACTACTGCGAGTTCCCGCTCGCGTTTTCACCGCCGCCGTCGCCGCTGGACGAGTCGGAGGAGGTCGGAGCGGCTGGCGACGACGAGGACGACGGGCTGAGCGTCTCGGACGGCCCAAGCGGCTCTTCGGCCGGCACCGGTATCTCCGACTACGACCTGGTGTCGCTGAGCATCAAGGACCTCAACCTACGCCTGCGCCACCTGCCCAAGTCACGGGTTCTGCAGCTCAAGCACCGCAGGCGGACGCTGAAGAACCGGCAGTACGCGCACGTGTGCCGCCTGCGCCGGCAGAAGACCCAGGCCGAGCTGGCCACCGAGAGTGTCGGCATGGCCCGCCAGATCGCCAGCCTCCGCCTGCAGCTGGACCGCGCCAACCGCGAGCGGGACCTGTACCGGGACGAGCTGCGCCGTGTCCAGCAGCACCTGCTGCAGCATCACCGGCCGCCGGCCTTCAGCGACACTGCGGCGCTGCTCTGACGGCCAGCCGCCCTCCCGCCTCCCCGAGCCCAGCCTCCCCCGACTCTCCAGCCCGGACTACCGACTCGATGGCCATCGAATCCGCGACGCTTTTCAATTCAGCGACCGACAATTCAGCGCAGCCCGACAAGAAGCCGCCGGTGGGTGGCTGCGCTTTCCGCCCATGACTCCGCCCCCAGCTCGAACTCGCCTGACCTGAACCGGACCGGACCGACCGACGCTGCCCCCGCCGACGCCGCCGCCTTCTCTGGTGCCCGGGTTTCTATCAGACACCGCCCCCGTGACTTCCAGCGCTCGACCCCGAGTGCTGCTTCGCCCCTAAGCTGAGTCTGTGCATTTGACTATTTGAACCGCGGGCTCCTGCTGGCTTCCCCAGCAGCAGCTTCGCCCCCCTCGAGCGCCATTGCAGGCTCACGCCGCTGTCAATCTATTGTTGTAGCAACAGAAAATGTACTTTAGCTGACTTTTTTGAGCCTCCGTCTCCAGCCTCCCGCGGTCCCTTCATCTCTCCCTGCCGGCTGTCGGA
>NIVC01003096.1:32500-82500 GCA_002269645.1 Macrostomum lignano | reverse complement strand
GTTATGCTAGTGGGCTGTTATGCTAGTGGGCTGTTATGCACAATTCTTCGTTCATGCGTTACATTTTAATTTTTCGTTTCACAGCTCGCTATCTCTATTTCAGTTTCGTTTTGGGTGATTAATTAAATTTACAGCCACTGCACACTGCCTTTGCAATGCACCTTTCTGTCCCCAGCCTCCGGCTTCATCGCATTCATGGCGCCCGCTCTGACGCAGATGCTGCACTTCCTGCCAGCATTCACCCCCGCCCCATCAGCCCATCGCGGATCGCTCAGCGCCCGACCTTCCCGATCCGATGCGGCTTAAAGTGCACCCGGAGTGGCCGCCCGGCCCCTGGCGGCAGCGGGCGCAGGCTGAGCTCTTACCGGAGCTGAACTCTCTCCGGAGCAAATTTCCTCTGTGGGGACCGGCCTTCAATTGAGCACTTTTGGGAACAGAAAAGGGAAACAGGAGGGACTCGAGACCGGCTGAGCCCCGAGGCCGCTGCTAGGCTGGAACAGAATTTTCGATTTTCCGATAAAGTCCCTCCCAGAATGAACTGCAGACTCGAGGCTGGCTGGAAATCGCCTCCCAGCCACAGATTGATGGCGAGGCTGCAGCAGCTGGGAGCTTGGGACCTCACCCCCAGCTCACCCCCGCTGAACCCCACTTACTTCTACTCACCCCAGCTCACCCCCGCTGAACCCCACTTACTTCTACTCACCCCAGCTCACCCCCGCTGAACCCCACTTACTTCTACTCACCCCAGCTCACCCCCGCTGAACCCCACTCACCTCTGCTCACCCCAGCTCATCCCCGCTGAACCCTACTCACCTCTGCTCACCCCAGCTCATCCCCGCTGAACCCCACTCACTTCTACTCACCCCAGCTCATCCCCGCTGAACCCTACTCACCTCTGCTCCCCCTCGCTTAATCCCGCCCTTTGACCCCGCCAACCCTGTTCACCCCTTCCCGCCTGTCCCGCAGCCTCACCGGCCGCCATCATGCGCAGCGCCCGGCCTCGGCCGTCAGTGCAGTTCAGCCGGCGCACCTCGTCCGTGAGGCGTCGCCTCAGCCGTCTCTCCTCCTCGTACAGGCGCCTGTAGTGCCGGCAGTCCCCAGACAGGCGGTCCCGCTCGGCCGCCAGCGACAGGCAGGCGCGCCGGAGGCCTTCGAGATCATTCTGAAGCGGGGAATGCAGGGAAACACGTTGTGCACGCTTGGCCCCCAAAATTAATGTGGCCGCACACGTCGCGCACCGAATCGAACCCACATCTCCAGGCTTTAGCAGGCTCTCACCGAGCAGTATGAGGTCCGCCACAGGCCCGGCCGCCAGCCGCTCCGACCTTCCGGGTTCTCCCTGTGCACTTCGATATCCTCATCCGCCTCATCAGGCAGCTTCCTCGCATCTTCCGCAGCTGCCACCGAGTACCGACGCCGCCTACTGTCTCCACCAGTGTCGTCGAGATCGCCGACACCCGACTCTGACAGCCGACCGGAGGCCTCCGCTAGCTCCGTGCGCACCTTCGCCAGCTCCGCCTGGGTTGTCGCCAGCTCCGACCGTGCGCTGGCGAGTGCCGCCTCTGCCGCCTCCGCACGGCGCCGCTCCCTCAGAGTTGCTGTCGTTGCTGCTGCCGACTGGGATTCCCCATCGGGCTTCTCGGGACACTTTGACGATGGTGTAGGCGGAGACTGCGGCGGTCCTGCCGAGCTGGGGGCAGCGGCGGCCTTCAGCGACCATCCAGCCGCCTCCGCGCGCTCCAGCCGCTGGCAAATTTCTGCCAGCTGCTCCGCCGAAGGTCGCTGAGTTTCTCGCTCGCCTGGTGGCGAAGCTTCTGGTGCCACTGCGTGGCCGGCTTCGCAGGTGGCCAGCTGCTCCCGCAGCTGCTCAGCCAGCCGGCCGCGCTCCTCCGCCAGCGCCGCCGCCGCCTGGCAGTCGTCGCGGAGGCCGGCAAGGCGGGACTCGGCGCCCGCCAGCTTCTCCTGCAGGCGGATGTTCGCCTCCCGCAGCTCGCGCAGCCGCCCAGCTCCGTCGCGTTTCTCGCCGGTGAGCTCGTCGATGGCGCGCTCGCTCTCGGCTGATGCCGCCGCGGCCTCGGCCAGACTGGCGCGAAGTCGCTCCGCCTCGGCGCGCCGCTCGTTGGCCTCGAGCTGCTCGCGGGAAAGCGCCTGGCGCAGGCCGGCCGCCTCCAGCCGGGCCGCCTCAAGGCTCAGCGACACCTTTGTGAGGGCCTCGCGCGCCGCCGAGTCCTCCTCGCTGTGGCGCGCCTGCAGCTCCCGCAGCTCTTCGTCGCGACGGGCCGCCTCCGCCTCGTGGCGACGGCGCAGCAGCTCCGCCTGGCCGCGGTGCCGCTCCGCCGCTTCCTGTGCGGCCGACGCCGCCGCGGTGGAGGCGGCCAGCGACTCCTCCAGCTCCTGGATCCGCGACTGCTGCCTGCGGGCCGACAGAAAGTGGCAGGATAACCCGTGCGGAAGAGTTCCAGAACCAACTGCAAGTGGCAGGATAACCCGTGCGGAAGAGTTCCAGAACCAACTGCAAGCCTCTCACCTGGCCGCCTGCGTCTTCAGCTTCTCCCGCTTCCGCCTCTCCCTGTCCAGCTGCTCCACCGCTCTGTGGGGCGCCGCCGCCTGCTCAGCCGCGGCCACCGCTGCCATGGCAACAATGAGAGTCCACTGGGTTGAATGCGCCAAGCTTTTGCTCAACCTGAGATTGCGACTGCAGCCGAGCGAGTCCCTCCGGTCGAATTCCTTTCTGCTAACTTTTCGCCCTCTGTGCTGGCGGTTTTCACGGCCGGCCACCCACCGCGCACTCCGAGCTGCCCTCCCTCCGCCCTGAGCTCGCCCGCTCTTATCGGGGACAGCTGGGGAGCTTTAGAAACTTTTCTCTCCGTGCCTTTGACTCGCCCTGTTTCTTCACTTTTCTTGTCTGTCTCTTCTTTCTGCGCCTGAAATCTTCTTCTGCAGATAATTTTTTTGCTTTCTTGTTTTCTTTTTTATTTGAGTGCGGCAGGGAGGGACGCGCAGGCTGAGGGACCGGGCCCTCTGCCTTGCCGCCTGTGGCTTTGCAGCTCTGTGGTTTTTTCTTGGAAGTGAGAAAGACTTTCACCTGTGCTCTCTGTATTGCAGTGTTACCCAGGTGTAGTGAGTTCATCCACGAGATTTAGAGATTCTCTTAACCTATAAAACCGGCTGGTTTATCGACGAGTGAGTCGTTTGCTGCCTGGCTGAGGCCTTTCTTAACGATAACATCCTCCTCGTAAAGATTACGAAGGGCTGCAAAATACGCGAACAGCGTGTACTTTTGACTCGGAGCTATCTTCACCTGCATACCCCGCTAAGAGTTGAAGGCCAAAGCGGCTTTTAGAAGGCTGGTTCTTTTGCACCGAAGTTGACAACGGGCGCCAAAAGGGAAGTCGGGAGGGGGCGCTAAATGGGAGCCGGGGCGCCAAATGGGAGCAGGGGGCGCTAAATGGGAGCAGGGGGTGCTAAATGGGAGCAGGGGGTGCTAAATGGGAGCAGGGGTGCTAAATGGGAGCAGGGGGTGCTAAATGGGAGCAGGGGTGCTAAATGGGAGCAGGGGGTGCTAAATGGGAGCAGGGGGTGCTAAATGGGAGCAGGGGTGCTAAATGGGAGCAGGGGGTGCTAAATGGGAGCAGGGGGTGCTAAATGGGAGCAGGGGGTGCTAAATGGGAGCAGGGGGTGCTAAATGGGAGCAGGGGCGCTAAAGAGAGGCTACGGAGGCTAAATGGGAGCAGGGGCGCTAAAGGGGAGCCAGGGGGCGCTAAAGGGGAGCCAGGGGCACTAAGGGGGAGCCAGGGGCGCTAAAGGGGAGCCCGGTTGCGCTTAAGGGAAGCCCGGGGGCGCTAAAGGGGGGCCAGGGGCGCTAAAGGGGAGGAGGGACGCTAAAGTGAGGCCATGGAGGCTAAATAGGAGCAGGGGGCGCTAAAGGGGAGGAGGGACGCTAAAGAGAGGCTACGGAGGCTAAATGGGAGCAGGGGCGCTAAAGGGGAGCCAGGGGGCGCTAAAGGGGAGCCAGGGGCACTAAGGGGAGCCAGGGGCGCTAAAGGGGAGCCCGGTTGCGCTTAAGGGAAGCCCGGGGCGCTAAAGGGGGGCCAGGGGCGCTAAAGGGGAGGAGGGACGCTAAAGTGAGGCCATGGAGGCTAAATAGGAGCAGGGGGCGCTAAAGGGGAGGAGGGACGCTAAAGTGAGGCCATGGAGGCTAAATAGGAGCAGGGGGCGCTAAAGGGGAGCCCGGTGGCGCTTAAGGGGAGCCCAGGGGCGCTAAAGGGGTGCCATGGGCGCTAAGCCGCTAAATTGGAGTAGGGGCGCTAAATGGGAGCAGGGGGCGCTAAAGGGGAGCCCCTGCGGGCGCCAAGAGGAGCCGATGCCAATCCCACTGCAGAAATCAAAGCTTGATGATCAGAAACCTGAAATAAACCGAAGCTGCAATCCGGAGAATAGAATCGGCCTCGTCTCATCAGCAGCTTCATTTTTAGGGCCGAATTGAAATTGTCTGATTTATGAGCCTTGCACTGAAGCGAACTTGACTGAAAAGTGCATCTCAATTCGACCAGGAACTGGACTGCACTTTTATATTATAGGTCAGCCTCGTGTGACCACCAGTCTGCGGTCAGCCCTAAATATGATTCAATCATTAATAACTAACCAATCAGTCAATCAATCACTTCGCCAAGGAAGAAGCAAGTTCTGGCAAAAAATCTCTCGCAAGCTGAGACATCCCGGCAAATATGATGAGAGCGGAGAGTGCGTCTGGAGGCCGGTGTGCCTCCCAGATATTCAATTAGGACCAATCTCTCTTTAAAGTACATTGCGTGCCGAAGCGCCTAACGAACTCAATGCACTTTCGGCTGGGAGCCTAACCCGCAGAGTTCCAGTGTTAGAAGATGGGAGAAGCATTGAAAAAAGCTGTGGCAATCAATTGAGTCAGTCAGTCCGGGTGGTGGGCCAACTTAGCTTAGCACTATAGAACTGAAAGTTCATTTCTGTGCCCAAGTTCGTTGTGCAAGCATGATTTAATCAAAATAAAAGATCATTTGCTATAAACCGGATTGAAGTCATAAATTATTCTACACAAGATAAGAGATTTCTGCTCAACTCTTCTGCAAATAGGCCCGGCAGGGGCATTGTGCATTCAATGTTATCTAGGCCCGTTTGACAGTGAGTTTTCGTAAACTTGTTGAAAATATCCACATTTTTCAGCTTTTCAGGCTCCACAATCTCACTCCAGGCATTCCAGCAATTGTTAATTAGTGGCCTTAATTATTGACCGCACGATGTTTCATTCCTTATCTCCGAGCAAGACCGAATGTTTTATGACTCCACCGCTTGCACCTTGACAATAAATAGCAATTGAAGCAGAACATAATATTATTATAATTTTCCTGTTGGAAATTGAGAACAACAGAATGTTAATTTGAGCCCTTTCTATGCTTCAAGAGTTCGTATTCTATAGTTAATGAACCTGAGAAACTACGCTGTACACTCAAACCCATACTGCGTACAATGGGGAGTGTACGCCGCCGCTCACCACTCTGCCCCCGATCGCTGATTGGTCTCGGCACTGGGGGACCCACTTGCTTTACAAGCTCTGTGGAATGAATCAGCTGTGGCCTCCCCCTGACCCTTCCCTTAATATGGGAAACCACTTGCAGCCGCCTTGGCCTCAGACACAGACGCTGTCAGACGGCACAGTTTTTGTTGAGAAAGATTTTAAGTACCAAGTTTGTTAGCCAAGCAAGTGCGCCGGACCCAATAGATTCCTTTTTAGTCGTTCATTGCGCACTTTATATACGATCGTATCTTTAATACTGAATAATTTGTAGCAACTCCCGTAGCGATTCGTGTATCAACCAAAGCGCCCCCTTCGATTCTCCGCGAACTTTGGTCTCCTGTAGCAGCCAAGTGCAGCCGTACCGAAATGCTGACATCTGCCTCTAGTAGCAGCAGACAACAGTTATTTTATATAGCGTAAACAATTCTGTTTGCCCCCTCTTTTATCCAATTATTGCCGCCATGCCGTGCGGATCGTTCGCCGCCCAGGAGCCACGCCTCCTCGTAGCGTCCACTTCATCGGGAGCAGCGGCCAGTCTGGGCGCCGGCGACTCGCCGCAGCCACAGCCGGCACTGAGCCGCTTCCATGTGGCGCACGCTTGCAGGGATGCCGCAGCGTCTGAGCTGGCAGCTGCGGCTGCTCACCACGAGGATGTCGGTGAGTTTATTACATACTAGTACGTGTACTTTTATCCTCCTCCAGTTCATGACGGAAACTTAATTGTTTCACGCCAATTAAGCACAGTCAGAACAGGCTAAGTAGCGATTAATGTCTACTAGAATTGCATCAACTGATCAACTTGCTAAAATGTCATTTTTAATTTGGGTTTGGGGACCGAATTTGATTGCCTGTATTAAGTTTGGGGCGATTCAAACAACCTTTCGTCTCCCCTGAGTTCTCTTCGCTTGCCACTAACGAGCAACCCAACGCATTGGTTCTCCTGTCTGTTTTTTGCAACTGAATTCCGCTTTTGATTCGATTCGTTAGAATGGTGCCTGCCTCACCCGGGGAGCAATTCTCCCTGTCCGCTAAAAAAGTTGGCCATATTTGGAATTAGCGTGGGATTGGTAAGAATATCTGTTTTTAAAAAATCAGCAATACAGTAATTTATAGGAAGGCATTTCAGTAATCCAACCCTGAGGATTTCCGGTTTAGATAAAGGCCAAAGCAATTCGATCTTGGCCTTCATACAAGTCGCATTGTTTAAATTGATGATGACTTGTACTGAATAAAGTTATCGTAGAAATGAAGGGCGAACTCTTGTTGGGGTGGTGGCTGACCGGAATGGAGTGTACAGTAAACGCACGCACCCCAATTCTTTTACCCCCAGACCCTGCCCGACCTCCACCCACCACCCCACTCCCCCAGACATGCGCTCGCTGCGTGCTCCTGGGGTTTTGGACAGCCATTTTGTGCTTAGAGCCTTAGACACTATAGCTAGCAGAGGGCGCACGCTGCGTGTCTGCAACTCGGCATAAGAATATATAATACGCGCCTCCCTCTCCAATCCCCATTTCCTTTCCCGTTCCCGTCACGAGGCAGAGAGGAGAGAAGATGGAATAGCATTGGGGTCAGCTAAGGACAACAGCAATCTGTATTTCCTAGTCTGCCTCTAAGGCTAAAAAGGCAAGTTACTAAGCAATGCCAGCAATAGCATCCAAGATAAGGCTTAAGAACTTTAGCCAGCTGACATGCAATCTCAAATGGTAAGCAAATGAATTTCGAGCTGCGCTGGAGCAGGCCTGTTGGGACCGGGGGCTGTTGACGCTGCACTCTGTGCCCTATGGGAAATCGGGCTGCGGCAATATTTCAAGGCCGAGCGCATGCTGAGGTAGTTTATTTTTAGATGCAAAATTGGAGACTGAGAAATTGGTATTACTTGCCATGGGAGTGAGCACTGTTTACCTGCATGCCAGACTTCATTGCAATAGTGCACTGCTAAATCGGCTGTTAACTAGAACTGCTGGCTCTCCCCCATCTCTGCCGCAGTGATGGAGGATCCCCGCTGCGAGGAATTCCACGAGTCCGTGGGCATCCTGGACTCCCTGCCTTGGTGCCGCAACGCCGACCAGCGCGAACCCTCGTTGGACCGGGCGAACTCCGCTGCCGCATTCCAGACCATCCTGGAGATGGCCGAGGACGAGCGGGAGGCCGGCTATGCCAACACCAACAGAGAAATTGGCGACACCCTCACCGCTCAGGTCTGTCTGTCTGTCTCTGTCTGTCTGCCTGTCTGCCTGTCTTGTCTGTCTGTCTGTCAGCTGTCTGCCTGCCTGTCTGTCTGTTAGCTGTCTGTCTGTCTGTCTGTCTGTCTGTCTGTCTGTCTGTCTGTCTGTCTGTCTGTCTGTCTGTCTGTCTGTCTGTCTGTCTGTCTGTCTGTCTGTCTGTCTGTCTGTCAATCTGTCTGTCTGTCTGTCTGTCTGTCTGTCTGACGGTCCAGCCTCCCCCTCCTCGCAGGCCGCCAAAGCCGTCTCGCAGATGCGCATATCGGCCAGCAGCGCCAACCTGACCTCGCACCGTAAGGATGCCGCCGGTGACAGCAGCCGCTGCTGCTGCTGCGAGCCGCCTTGGGAGGCCGCCGCGACACCCGCGGCCGCTGCCGGCGTTCCCGCCGCAGCTGAGGAGGCCGCTGATGCCGGCAGCCACCTGGAGCCGCCCTGGTCGCACAACTCCTGCTGCCCCGGCAGCGCCCAGCGGCCCGCCTCGCCAGTCTCGCTGCACCAGCTGGCCGCCTTCCACCGCTCCGAGCGTCTTGGCGCCTCCGTCATCTCCCGCTCATCCTCCGTCCGCCGCCGGCCCTCGTCGACCGCCCAGCACCACCACCACCACCACCATCATCATCACCACCAGCCGCATCACCAGCACCAGAACCAGCAGCACCACTGCGCCAGCGAGGACTGCTGCGCCCCGCCTACCGAAAGTCGCGGCGGCCACGCCGACTACCAGGAGTACCTGGACCAGCTGAACGAGCGGGTGCAGCTGTGGATGCTGGAGGCTGCGGACGGGTCTCACGGCATTGCGGCTGGCGACTGCCAGAGCGGGCCGGACTGCGCCTCCTGCTGTGACTGCTGCTGTGACTGCACGGACGATGAAGCGGGGACTGAGTAGCAGTGGTCTGGGACTGAGTAGCAGTGGTCTGGGACTGAGTAGCAGTGGTCTGGGACTGAGTAGCAGTGGTCTGGGACTGAGTAGCAGTGGTCTGGGACTGAGTAGCAGTGGTCTGGGACTGAGTAGCAGTGGTCTGGGACTGAGTAGCAGTGGTCTGGGACTGAGTAGCAGTGGTCTGGGACTGAGTAGCAGTGGTCTGGGACTGAGTAGCAGTGGTCTGGGACTGAGTAGCAGTGGTCTGGGACTGAGTAGCAGTGGTCTGGGACTGAGTAGCAGTGGTCTGGGACTGAGTAGCAGTGGTCTGGGACTGAGTAGCAGTGGTCTGGGACTGAGTAGCAGTGGTCTGGGACTGAGTAGCAGTGGTCTGGGACTGAGTAGCAGTGGTCTGGCATCTGGTTGCAGTAAATCTGGGACTCGGTTGCAGTAAAGTTTTATTATATTGCAGTAGCCTGGGACCGAGTTAGAGTAAACGTGTGATTAGATTGCAGTAATCTGGGACTCGATTGCAGTAATCTGGGACTCGATTGCAGTAATCTGGTACTTGCCGCAATCACGCTTCCACTTTGAGCAATCCATCATTAGTTTTGTTTTACTCATTCTGGCATTGTCTGTTATTTAAATTGTCTGCCATGGCCGGCGCAACTCCAAATTTTCTTTTTTTGTTTTTAATCGCGCAGATAATGCTGTCAGAATAATATTTTGCCACTTGCCCAGTGCATCATTTTCTTCTGCTTTCCGCACTTTGCCTGAAATTCTAATTTCAAGGATGGGGGCTGGGACCAAACTAAGACAGCTGAATGGCACAAGGAATCGAACCACCGACCACAGGGCTCGGGCTCGATGCGGCTTTCTCCGAGTGCTTGTCGCTGCGTCGGCGGTATTTAAGCGAATTAATCCCGATTCTGAGTTCTTTCCTTGGTTTTGCTGTTCGACATCTCAGTCTGCTTATGCAATATGAGCTCTGTATCTATGCAGCCTCAGACATCTCCACCCTCCCTTCACCATACTCGCTTCACCACCCTTCATTAACACCCTCCATTCACCACCTTCCATTCACCACCCTTCATTAACACCCTCCATTCACCACCCTTCATTAACACCCTCCATTCACCACCCTTCATTAACACCCTCCATTCACCACCCTCCATGCACCCCTCCATTCAATACCTTCCATTTAATACCTTCCACTCAATACCCTCCATTCACCACCCTCCATTCACCACCCTCCATTCACCACTCTTTACTCTGTTCCATTCTTTACTCTGCTTAAAGTGTCTCTGCCTCTCCTTTGTCCCGCAACCGAACGCTGCCACAATGGCTCAGTTAACAATGCCGCATTGCTCAGCCTGATGAGTGAGTAGCTCATGCACAGTCGTACATGTAGCATTCAAAATCATAATCATTCAAAATCATTCAAATCATAAAGGAAGCATTCAAAACTGAGTCTTCCTTTAAGTACATTTACACAAATTGGTTAGTGTCCGCCATGCTAGTACATGTACACCAATGTTGGGTCTGGTGCAACTCGCTCAGCCCTCGGACTCCGCCAGCTGGCTGCGGTACCGCTCCAGCTCCTCGCTTAGCCGGCCGATCTTGCCCTCCAGCAAGCTCACCCGGCGGGCGAAGATCCGGCAGAGAATCTCGTCTGGCAGATGTTCCTTCAGCGTTGACTGGCTGGCGGCGGTCAGCTGGATGCTGGCCAGCAGCGACACCGCCTGGTCCTGCAGCTCCCGCAGCTGGTACACCGTGGCCAAGCAGGCATGCTCCAGCAGCTCCTCCATCCACGCTTCAGGCAGATTCGGCTGCATTAATGGCGGAGATGGAAGTCTCAGCTGAGTAGAGCGGGAAGCCGAGATCAATGGTACTCAAATTTAAAGTACATTTAAGATGTACTTTTCAGGATGAGAGCCAGCAAGTACATGCATAATGGGAGTGGAGATAGGAGATTCGGTCACTCACCCCGATGTCTGCCGCGTCTTCTCCAGAGAGGTCCCGAAAGCCGCAGCCGTCGGGCAGAGTGTACACCGGCGACTGCAGCAACGCCCGCTCGCAGCGGTCCAGCAGGTGAACCATCTGGTACTCAGCCAGCAACGGCAGCAGGTGTCGAGCTCTGGATTGTTCAATCACGTGTTTATTGCTATAAATTCTAGAGTCGTAAATTTTTGATTGACTGCTCTCTGCAGCTACTGATAGTAGAACAAAGAATAAGCAAATGCTGTCCCCTCACCTGCCGCTGTGCATCTCCAGCTGGGGCGGGTAGACGGTGGCCAGCAGCTCCACGAACTGGCTGAGGCTCTTACCCGGCAGCTCGATCGCCTCCTGCTGCTGCTGGCCCTCGCGAAAGCAGCCGAGCAGCATGGCGCGGAACACTGGCGATGTCTTGGCGAGCAGGCCGCGGTGCAGGTGCAGCTCCCGGCCCTCCACCAGCAGCCGGACGTCGCTGATTTCGTCTGGCGCGAAGGCATCCGGACCGCAGCCGTCCTCCACCAGCAGGTGGCCCGTGAGGCGCAGGTTGGCGGCCAGGTAGCGGGCGTTGCGGCCGATGGTGGGCAGGGCGATCCGGCCCAGTAGCCGCTCCGTGGTCCCGGAGTCGAATCTCTGCACGAGACCGCCCAGCAGGAGGCCGCCGTCAGAGTCGGCCACCTGCGCTGCCGACTGGGCCAGGTGCGCCTCCACGTAGGCGAAGCTGCTGCGTTCTCCGCACTTGCAAACCAGGTAGATCTCGCAGTGCCCCGACTGCGGTGGCGGGCCGGGGCGCAGCCGCAGGTGGCACTCGGCCGCCGAGTCGGGGCTCAGGTTGCGGCTGACCGCATCGCCCTGCAGCTTGGCCACTTTGAAAGACACCTCGAACGGGTATCGCTTGGCGAACTGCATGATGGCGAGCAATCGATGATGGGAGTTCTGCGATCTCCCAGAGTTGAAGATGTATTCTACTTTTGTATTCCGCATCGCAGCTGGACAATGGGAGATTTTCCATTTATGGATAACGGCAACGGTGAGCAATTTCCATATTTGGTAAAATGCTGAGCGAAATCAGCATGAACGAGTGGATGGCCAAATTTAGAAATTTGCAGTTTACCTTTTACTAATTTAGACAAAAAGTGCTAATATGCCTACTGACAGTATGCAACATATTTTTCTAATTTTTACCACTGCATCGACTTCGTCTTCAATTAAAAGTTTTCTTGAAAAAATTTTATTTTAAATTTACCATTCTAAAAGTTTAATACCACTGAATAAGTATGTTAAGGTTTGAACACTACGAATCGATAGGAGATAGCCAGGACCAGGAGTTTACTGTAATAAAGCATTTATACGCCAATATTAAACAATGGTAGATTGCATAGACGTCGAAACTTGATTACCTATTAAAGTAGCTGAAGATACAATCCAAAAATATAAAAAGTTCTAAACATTCGTTCTGATTGATTTACAAGCGACGTCTGGCTTTAATTCGGTCTTGTTTAATGTATTTATATGACCTCTGCCACGGCCGAGAGATAAGGGGTACTAGCTCAAATGGTAGAGCGCTCGCTTAGCATGCGAGAGGTACAGGGATCGATGCCCTGGTACTCCACAACCTTTTGAGTTCAACGTGCTTAGATAAAAGTCTATAAACTTTTTATTATATAAAGTTTTTTATACAGTTTAGGAATTCTTTAAAAATCGTATCGAGATTTTGTCTGGTTAAAACGTAGGTCAATTTTGGAATTACACGCATTATGTATTACGCAACAATGCGCTTTCACAACTACTTTCCATACATATCGGCAGCTCAATATTGCACGTGACTTATCATTGGCAACTTGTTTAGAAATGAAAGAAGTCCAAGAGTCAGATAGCACACTTGTTGGAGATAATTTAGGACGCGATTTTGCCTGTAGTGTATGCCTGACTTATTGAATTAATATAATAAGCGTTATAATTATGATATAATAAAATCAACAACAATAAACATTCGCATTTTGCGCTTCATCAAGAGCTTAAAAAATCAAACAAAACTATAAAGATGCTACGAAATAATCTGGGAGGAAACAAATAAAATGCCGACAGAACATGTTTTACAGAAACAGATGAGAGGGGTGCCTCACGAGGACTGGCTCCGGACATTCCGAATACTCGGAACTCGCGTGCCAGCCCTGCAACTGCAGAGCAGCAAACACGAGCAGGCTGGACTTTGAAGTCATGGCGAACTAGTGGCTTATCTAAACACAGCTCATGAACTGACTGGAGGTCATAGCTCATGATCTGACTGGAGGTCATAGCTCATGATCTGACTGGAGGTCATAGCTCAGGATCTGACTGGAGGTCATAGCTCATGATCTGACTGGAGGTCATAGCTCAGGATCTGACTGGAGGTCATAGCTCATGATCTGACTGGAGGTCATAGCTCATGATCTGACTGGAGGTCATAGCTCATGATCTGACTGGAGGTCATAGCTCATGATCTGACTGGAGGTTGTAGTGCGCTTGTGTGTGGCGAAAAACCTGGTCTCGTGGACCGTATATTTGAGCTATTATATCAACTCACTGCCGACGTGCGGCTACAGTGTTACGCAATGGTTGACGGGGCCAGTGCTAGTGCACGTTGGACAAGAGGGCGAAAGCTAGTCAGAGAAAAGCGTGAAGGCATAGAGGGGGCGTACACTACAGCTATGACTGGAGGTCATAGCTCATGATCTGACTGGGGGTCATAGCTCATGATCTGACTGGGGGTCATAGCTCATGATCTGACTGGGGGTCATAGCTAATGGTCAAAGTGGGGTGCATGCTGGGGGTCATATCTCACGGTCATAGTGGGGTGCATACTGGGGTCATATCTCACGGTCATAGGGGGGCATGCTGGGGGTCATGATAACTCGCGGTCCTAACAGATAACAACTTGACCGCATGACCTGGGCACTCCGGCAGCCAGAAACCGGGGGAACACAAAACAAGCCGGCCTGATGAAGTAAAAAATAGCAATAAGCGGAGGCGAGACAAAGCATAAAAAATAGCGAGGCGGCTACGCAGACTGCAAGTGTTAAAAAGGCCATGTAATGAGAGGGCACACAGACTGGCCAGCAATGCAAGAGTGGATGGGCAATGCAACTCAGGAATCACGCTGAACTCTGCGATCCACGCATGGGCTGGATGGGAAAAAATGAAGTGAAATGTGGGACATAAAAAATCGAAAAGCGAGCGCATCCTCCGTGCGCCGACAACCGCGAGGGAAACTGGCTATCGAGTCCGGGACTTCAGCGAGTCAGCGCCATAATCACGCTGGAGGCCATCTCGAAGAACTGCATCGTGTGGCTGAAATTTGGCTGCAATGCAGCACAGCGGGTGGGAGGGGCTGAGTCTGCGGCGGAGATTCAGCTGGGATCGCAGGACAGACTGGGACCCCATGACAGACTGGGACCCCATGACAGACTGGGACCCCAGGACAGACTGGGACCCCAGGACAGACTGGGACCCCAGGACAGACTGGGACCCCAGGACAGACTGGGACCCCAGGACAGACTGGGACCCCAGGACAGACTGGGATCTCAGGACAGACTGGGATCTCAGGACAGACTGGGATCTCAGGATAGACTGGGATCTCAGGATAGACTGGGATCTCAGGATAGACTGGGATCTCAGGATAGACTGGGATCTCAGGACAGACTGGAATCTCGGGACAGACTGGGATCTCAGGATAGACTGGGATCTCAGGACAGACTGGGATCTTAGGGCAGAGGCAGTCGATTTGCAAGCAGAGAAGTGGCAGCAGGGCTTACTGTGTCCGGATTCCCCAGCCAATCGACACCTTCGGCCGCGCAGTTTCTCGCAGCGTCCGCAGCCACAGACGCCGGCGTGGCCTCGACGGCCGACTCGGCGGCGCCAGCGGAGGCGCCTGCAGCGGCAGACTCCAAGCCGCAGTGGCCGGGCAGCAGGGCGGGCGACTCCGGCAGCACCAGGCGGAAGTCCAGCAGGTAGCTGCCGTCCATGTCGATGAGGAACAGCTGCAGCGTCATCTTTGAGTAGTCCTTGGTGGCCGGGTTGGCCCTGCGCACCCGGATGCGGAAGTCGTTGATCACTTTCCACTCAAAACGGTTGCGGGCGAGCGCCTTGTACACCTGCGGGAGCGGACATGGCGGGGTGTCTGTGGGAGGGGAGACGGACAAGCAGAATGCGGGAGCGGACATGGCGGGGTGTCTGTCGGAGGGGAGACGGATAGGATAGGAAGCCGAGGATCTGGAGTAGAGGCGGGCAATCTCCTTCATCAAAGTCCAGCTTCCCAGTCTCACCTCCTGCATGATATCGTGGGGGCTGCTCTGGCTGCGCAGCCCCAGGTGCCACTTGGCTCGGGTGCCCCTGCCGGTGGTGGAGACCTCCAGGTTGCGGGTCAGCGGCACGCCCTTCTCCACCCGCTCCGGGTGCTGCCTGCAAAATGACGAAGCGACTCGAGTTGACTGACAGCTCAAGTTTGGGCAGATAGGCGGAGCTGCTCAGCCAGATAAACTGAGATGTTGCAATATGCTGAATAAATATTTAAGATGAGTTGTGCGGTGGAGTCAAGTGGAATTATTTATAGATCTGAGGAATAACGAAGGTTTGAAAGGTGACGCAGACAGACAGACAGACAGACAGACAGACAGATAGGCAGACAGACAGACAGATAGACAGACAGACAGACAGACAGACAGACAGACAGACAGACAGACAGACAGATAGACAGACAGACAGACAGACAGGCAGGCAGGCAGGCAGGCAGACAGACAGACAGACAGATAGATAGACAGACAGACAGGCGGGCAGACAGACAGGCAGGCAGGCAGGCAGACAGGCAGGCAGGCAGGCAGGCAGGCAGGCAGGCAGGCAGACAGGCAGGTAGGCAGGCAAGGCAGACAGGCAGGCAGGCAGGCAGACACACCAAGGACCCACTTGGCGTCCTTGGCCGAGGCGGGCGGGCTGGAGGCCACGTAGAACTCCCTGACCAGGGTGGATCTGTCGGGGTGGCGGTGGTCCACGATGAGGTGGTAGGCGATGGCCAGCTGGCTGTGCGGGTCACCGCTCAGCAGCTCCCTGTACACGTCGCGCTCGCTGACTCCGCATTTCTCGGCGACCTCCAGCACAGCGGTCTTGTCGATTACTGAGGAGTCTTTCTCCGTGTCCGGCGGGAACAGGTAGGCGGGCAGGTCCACCTGTACGGGGATTGGGAGGTCTTTGTTCATACATGCGCAACCTTGGGAATCACCCGGCCGTTTCTATTGGCAACACACATATGTAAGTCGCTATTGGCTGAGAGCAGTCACGTGACTACTATTCCGTCCAATAGCGACATACATGTGTGTGTTGCCAATAGAAACGGCCGAGTGAATCCCAAGGTTGCGCCCAAGCATGTCTTTGTTGATGGGAGGAATTGGCAGCCGTACAGGGGCGGGTTCCGCTGGGGGAGCACGAGAATTTCGCGCAGGAAGTCTTCCCGCGAGAGGTTTTCCCGCAGGGGTTTCCAGTCGGAATTTCCAGTCAATTCCAGTCTGTGGACTATACCAAACTAGATTAAAAGTAGACTAGATTAGAACTAGACTAGACTAGATTAGAACTAGACTAGACTAGATTAGAACTAGACTAGACTATATTAGAACTAGACTAGACTAGATTAGAACTAGACTAGACTAGATTAGAACTAGACTAGACTAGATTAGAACTAGACTAGACTAGATTAGAACTAGACTAGACTAGATTAGAACTAGACTAGACTAGATTAGAACTAAACTAGACTAGATTAGAACTAGACTAGACTAGATTAGAACTAGAAGAGACTAGCGATTTCAAATTGGACTGGATTTGACTGGAAAACCCCTGTGAGAAAACCTCTCACGGGAAAACCACGGCGGGAAAACCTCCTCCGGGAAATTCTCACAGACCCTTCCGCTGGCACTCTTGTGCCTCGGGGCCTGAGCAGTGTATTTCGTTCCCGCGGAATCGAACCAATGGACTTTGGCACGAAAGTAGGCCGCGTTAACAACTACGAGTAGTATAATAATTTATGCAGGCTTAGTTTTCCAGCCCAGGTCCTTCCTGAAAGCAGAACTGTCCCATGTCCTGAAATACCCCAGAAAAATTTCCGCGGAGCATTGATGAGGCGCGGATCGGGAAATCGATAGCGACCTCTCTTCCTATCTGCTGGCTAAATCTCCCTAATCTCGATCGGAGAGGGATTATCGGGGGCTGTCAGAAAAGATGCCTCGTGCTCAGTCAGTGCTGGGACACTCGGCCTGGGGAGACCCGCATGACCGGCTAGCCAGCGCCGACCGCCTTGGCCTGGGGAGACCCGCATGACCGGCCAGCCAGCGCCGGCCGCCTTGGCCTGGGGAGACCCGCATGACCGGCCAGCCAGCGCCGACCGCCTTGGCCTGGGGAGACCCGCATGACCGGCCAGCCAGCGCCGGCCGCCTTGGCCTGGGGAGACCAGCATGACCGGCCAGCCAGCGCCGACCGCCTCGGCCTGGGGAGACCCGCATGACCGGCCAGCCAGCGCCGGCCGCCTTGGCCTGGGGAGACCCGCATGACCGGCCAGCCAGTGCCGGCCGCCTCACCTTGAACCACTCGTGCTTGCGAATGTCGTCAACTGTAGCCCGCTTCAGCGGGTCGACCCTGAGCACGGACTTGAGCAGGTGAGCCGCCCCCTCGGACACGTGGCCGGGGATGAGGTAGTGGCCAGATTTGATCTTCCTAAACAGCGTGTGCACGTTCTCGTCATCGAAGGGCAGAGAGCCGCACAGCAGGGCGAACAGGATGATGCCGGCAGACCAGACGTCCACCTCAGGCCCGACGTACAGCTTGCCGGAGATCACCTCCGGGGCGGCGTAGTTCGGGCTGCCGCAGCTGGTGCGCAGGAACTCGCCATCGGCCATGATGTTGGAGAGGCCGAAGTCCGCGATCTTCACATTCAGATTGGCGTCCAGCAGCAGGTTCTCCGGCTTGAGGTCGCGGTGCACGATCATGTGCTTGTGGCAGTAGTCCACCCCGGATATGATCTGCTGGAAGAAGCGGCGCGACTCCTGCTCGCTCAGGTGATGCCGCTTAACAATGTAGTCAAACAGCTCGCCACCGCTCACGTACTCCATCACCAGGAAGATGTCAGTTGGAGTGCTGATCACCTGTGGAAACGGCGAGACTCGGGATTAGATGCATATGGATTGTGTGCTGAGCACACATCTCTGAGTACAGATGCATATGGATTGTGTGCTGAGCACACATCTCTGAGTACAGATGCATATGGATTGTGTGCTGAGCACACATCTCTGAGTACAGATGCATATGGATTGTGTGCTGAGCACACATCTCTGAGTACAGATGCATATGGATTGTGTGCTGAGCACACATCTCTGAGTACAGATGCATATGGATTGTGTGCTGAGCACACATCTCTGAGTACGGATGCATATGGATTGTGTGCTGAGCACACATCTCTGAGTACATATGCATATGGATTGTGTGCTGAGCACACATCTCTGAGTACAGATGCATATGGATTGTGTGCTGAGCACACGAGTTGAGTACAGCTTGAGGTGTTACTAAGCACCGAGCACACACCTGAGTACAGGCTGAGGTGTTACTAAGCACACACCTGAGTACAGGATGAGGTGTTACTAAGCACACACCTGAGTACAGGATGAGGTGTTACTAAGCACACACCTGAGTACAGGATGAGGTGTTACTAAGCACACACCTGAGTACAGGATGAGGTGTTACTAAGCACACACCTGAGTACAGGCTGAGGTGTTACTAAGCACACACCTGAGTACAGGTTGAGGTGTTACTAAGCACACACCTGAGTACAGGCTGAGGTGTTACTAAGCACTGAGCACATACCTGGTACAGCTTGATGATGTGTGGGTGCCGGAAGGCCTGCATATTTTGAATTTCACGCCGCAGCTTGGAGGCCACATCCAGACTCTTGATCTTGCCCCGATTGACAATCTTCACAGCAACCTTATGGCCAGTCATGTTGTGCACGCCCAGCTTCACCTTGCCAAAGGTACCACTGCCTATTGTCTCACTCAGGGCATAGTTGCCTATTTTCACGCTGTGCTTCTCTTCGCTGGCACTCATTGCTAGAATTTTATGCAAATGGACTGATTGACTTCTTATTGTTTGATCAACCAATTTAAAAGTATGAG
The DNA here is from genome assembly GCA_002269645.1 of Macrostomum lignano. Lineage (NCBI taxonomy): Eukaryota > Metazoa > Platyhelminthes > Macrostomidae > Macrostomum > Macrostomum lignano. Next base: position 63,690 of record NIVC01003096.1, on the reverse strand, counting down.
TTCTTGATTGAAGAAAGAATCAAATTGAAATCTGTTGGATTAAAAATAGCATTATTCCCAACTAAACTAAAATACTTTTAGCATTCAAAAGGTATAATATATTGTTAGGTATATAACCCATAAGTTTCAATATTCCCAAGGCTTTTTAATCGTATAATCCTTTTAGCTAGAAATATATATTGTTACTTTTATAACATAAGCAATAGACTTGATTGAAATAAGTTCAAAATCCTACAAATGAGTACTTACAAAAACCTAAAATGAGTACTTACAAACCTACACTGAGAAGGCAAATTTATCCCCTCAATCCAATCTAATCAAATGAGTACTTACAAACCTACACTGAGAAAGGAAAATTTATCCCCTCAATCCAATCTAATCAAATGAGTACTTACAAACCTACACTGAGAAAGGAAAATTTATCCCCTCAATCCAATCTAATCAAATGAGTACTTACAAACCTACACTGAGAAAGGAAAATTTATCCCCTCAATCCAATCTAATCAAATGAGTACTTACAAACCTACACTGAGAAAGGAAAATTTATCCCCTCAATCCAATCTAATCAAATGAGTACTTACAAACCTACACTGAGAAAGGAAAATTTATCCCCTCAATCCAATCTAATCAAATGAGTACTTACAAACCTACACTGAGAAAGGAAAATTTATCCCCTCAATCCAATCTAATCAAATGAGTACTTACAAACCTACACTGAGAAAGGAAAATTTATCCCCTCAATCCAATCTAATCAAATGAGTACTTACAAACCTACACTGAGAAAGGAAAATTTATCCCCTCAATCCAATCTAATCAAATGAGTACTTACAAACCTACACTGAGAAAGGAAAATTTATCCCCTCAATCCAATCTAATCAAATGAGTACTTACAAACCTACACTGAGAAAGGAAAATTTATCCCCTCAATCCAATCTAATCAAATGAGTACTTACAAACCTACACTGAGAAAGGAAAATTTATCCCCTCAATCCAATCTAATCAAATGAGTACTTACAAACCTACACTGAGAAAGGCAAATTTATCCCCTCAATCCAATCTAATCAAATGAGTACTTACAAACCTACACTGAGAAAGGCAAATTTATCCCCTCAATCCAATCTAATCAAATGAGTACTTACAAACCTACACTGAGAAAGGCAAATTTATCCCCTCAATCCAATCTAATCAAATGAGTACTTACAAACCTACACTGAGAAAGGAAAATTTATCCCCTCAATCCAATCTAATCAAATGAGTACTTACAAACCTACACTGAGAAAGGCAAATTTATCCCCTCAATCCAATCTAATCAAATGAGTACTTACAAACCTACACTGAGAAAGGAAAATTTATCCCCTCAATCCAATCTAATCAAATGAGTACTTACAAACCTACACTGAGAAAGGAAAATTTATCCCCTCAATCCAATCTAATCAAATGAGTACTTACAAACCTACACTGAGAAAGGCAAATTTATCCCCTCAATCCAATCTAATCAAATGAGTACTTACAAACCTACACTGAGAAAGGCAAATTTATCCCCTCAATCCAATCTAATCAAATGAGTACTTACAAACCTACACTGAGAAAGGCAAATTTATCCCCTCAATCCAATCTAATCAAATGAGTACTTACAAACCTACACTGAGAAAGGCAAATTTATCCCCTCAATCCAATCTAATCAAATGAGTACTTACAAACCTACACTGAGAAAGGCAAATTTATCCCCTCAATCCAATCTAATCAAATGAGTACTTACAAACCTACACTGAGAAAGGCAAATTTATCCCCTCAATCCAATCTAATCAAATGAGTACTTACAAACCTACACTGAGAAAGGCAAATTTATCCCCTCAATCCAATCTAATCAAATGAGTACTTACAAACCTACACTGAGAAAGGCAAATTTATCCCCTCAATCCAATCTAATCAAATGAGTACTTACAAACCTACACTGAGAAAGGCAAATTTATCCCCTCAATCCAATCTAATCAAATGAGTACTTACAAACCTACACTGAGAAAGGCAAATTTATCCCCTCAATCCAATCTAATCAAATGAGTACTTACAAACCTACACTGAGAAAGGAAAATTTATCCCCTCAATCCAATCTAATCAAATGAGTACTTACAAACCTACACTGAGAAAGGAAAATTTATCCCCTCAATCCAATCTAATCAAATGAGTACTTACAAACCTACACTGAGAAAGGAAAATTTATCCCCTCAATCCAATCTAATCAAATGAGTACTTACAAACCTACACTGAGAAAGGAAAATTTATCCCCTCAATCCAATCTAATCAAATGAGTACTTACAAACCTACACTGAGAAAGGAAAATTTATCCCCTCAATCCAATCTAATCAAATGAGTACTTACAAACCTACACTGAGAAAGGCAAATTTATCCCCTCAATCCAATCTAATCAAATGAGTACTTACAAACCTACACTGAGAAAGGCAAATTTATCCCCTCAATCCAATCTAATCAAATGAGTACTTACAAACCTACACTGAGAAAGGCAAATTTATCCCCTCAATCCAATCTAATCAAATGAGTACTTACAAACCTACACTGAGAAAGGCAAATTTATCCCCTCAATCCAATCTAATCAAATGAGTACTTACAAACCTACACTGAGAAAGGCAAATTTATCCCCTCAATCCAATCTAATCAAATGAGTACTTACAAACCTACACTGAGAAAGGCAAATTTATCCCCTCAATCCAATCTAATCAAATGAGTACTTACAAACCTACACTGAGAAAGGAAAATTTATCCCCTCAATCCAATCTAATCAAATGAGTACTTACAAACCTACACTGAGAAAGGAAAATTTATCCCCTCAATCCAATCTAATCAAATGAGTACTTACAAACCTACACTGAGAAAGGCAAATTTATCCCCTCAATCCAATCTAATCAAATGAGTACTTACAAACCTACACTGAGAAAGGCAAATTTATCCCCTCAATCCAATCTAATCAAATGAGTACTTACAAACCTACACTGAGAAAGGCAAATTTATCCCCTCAATCCAATCTAATCAAATGAGTACTTACAAACCTACACTGAGAAAGGCAAATTTATCCCCTCAATCCAATCTAATCAAATGAGTACTTACAAACCTACACTGAGAAAGGCAAATTTATCCCCTCAATCCAATCTAATCAAATGAGTACTTACAAACCTACACTGAGAAAGGCAAATTTATCCCCTCAATCCAATCTAATCAAATGAGTACTTACAAACCTACACTGAGAAAGGCAAATTTATCCCCTCAATCCAATCTAATCAAATGAGTACTTACAAACCTACACTGAGAAAGGAAAATTTATCCCCTCAATCCAATCTAATCAAATGAGTACTTACAAACCTACACTGAGAAAGGAAAATTTATCCCCTCAATCCAATCTAATCAAATGAGTACTTACAAACCTACACTGAGAAAGGCAAATTTATCCCCTCAATCCAATCTAATCAAATGAGTACTTACAAACCTACACTGAGAAAGGCAAATTTATCCCCTCAATCCAATCTAATCAAATGAGTACTTACAAACCTACACTGAGAAAGGCAAATTTATCCCCTCAATCCAATCTAATCAAATGAGTACTTACAAACCTACACTGAGAAAGGCAAATTTATCCCCTCAATCCAATCTAATCAAATGAGTACTTACAAACCTACACTGAGAAAGGCAAATTTATCCCCTCAATCCAATCTAATCAAATGAGTACTTACAAACCTACACTGAGAAAGGCAAATTTATCCCCTCAATCCAATCTAATCAAATGAGTACTTACAAACCTACACTGAGAAAGGCAAATTTATCCCCTCAATCCAATCTAATCAAATGAGTACTTACAAACCTACACTGAGAAAGGCAAATTTATCCCCTCAATCCAATCTAATCAAATGAGTACTTACAAACCTACACTGAGAAAGGCAAATTTATCCCCTCAATCCAATCTAATCAAATGAGTACTTACAAACCTACACTGAGAAAGGCAAATTTATCCCCTCAATCCAATCTAATCAAATGAGTACTTACAAACCTACACTGAGAAAGGCAAATTTATCCCCTCAATCCAATCTAATCAAATGAGTACTTACAAACCTACACTGAGAAAGGCAAATTTATCCCCTCAATCCAATCTAATCAAATGAGTACTTACAAACCTACACTGAGAAAGGCAAATTTATCCCCTCAATCCAATCTAATCAAATGAGTACTTACAAACCTACACTGAGAAAGGCAAATTTATCCCCTCAATCCAATCTAATCAAATGAGTACTTACAAACCTACACTGAGAAAGGCAAATTTATCCCCTCAATCCAATCTAATCAAATGAGTACTTACAAACCTACACTGAGAAAGGAAAATTTATCCCCTCAATCCAATCTAATCAAATGAGTACTTACAAACCTACACTGAGAAAGGCAAATTTATCCCCTCAATCCAATCTAATCAAATGAGTACTTACAAACCTACACTGAGAAAGGCAAATTTATCCCCTCAATCCAATCTAATCAAATGAGTACTTACAAACCTACACTGAGAAAGGCAAATTTATCCCCTCAATCCAATCTAATCAAATGAGTACTTACAAACCTACACTGAGAAAGGCAAATTTATCCCCTCAATCCAATCTAATCAAATGAGTACTTACAAACCTACACTGAGAAAGGAAAATTTATCCCCTCAATCCAATCTAATCAAATGAGTACTTACAAACCTACACTGAGAAAGGAAAATTTATCCCCTCAATCCAATCTAATCAAATGAGTACTTACAAACCTACACTGAGAAAGGAAAATTTATCCCCTCAATCCAATCTAATCAAATGAGTACTTACAAACCTACACTGAGAAAGGCAAATTTATCCCCTCAATCCAATCTAATCAAATGAGTACTTACAAACCTACACTGAGAAAGGCAAATTTATCCCCTCAATCCAATCTAATCAAATGAGTACTTACAAACCTACACTGAGAAAGGCAAATTTATCCCCTCAATCCAATCTAATCAAATGAGTACTTACAAACCTACACTGAGAAAGGCAAATTTATCCCCTCAATCCAATCTAATCAAATGAGTACTTACAAACCTACACTGAGAAAGGCAAATTTATCCCCTCAATCCAATCTAATCAAATGAGTACTTACAAACCTACACTGAGAAAGGAAAATTTATCCCCTCAATCCAATCTAATCAAATGAGTACTTACAAACCTACACTGAGAAAGGCAAATTTATCCCCTCAATCCAATCTAATCAAATGAGTACTTACAAACCTACACTGAGAAAGGCAAATTTATCCCCTCAATCCAATCTAATCAAATGAGTACTTACAAACCTACACTGAGAAAGGCAAATTTATCCCCTCAATCCAATCTAATCAAATGAGTACTTACAAACCTACACTGAGAAAGGCAAATTTATCCCCTCAATCCAATCTAATCAAATGAGTACTTACAAACCTACACTGAGAAAGGCAAATTTATCCCCTCAATCCAATCTAATCAAATGAGTACTTACAAACCTACACTGAGAAAGGCAAATTTATCCCCTCAATCCAATCTAATCAAATGAGTACTTACAAACCTACACTGAGAAAGGCAAATTTATCCCCTCAATCCAATCTAATCAAATGAGTACTTACAAACCTACACTGAGAAAGGAAAATTTATCCCCTCAATCCAATCTAATCAAATGAGTACTTACAAACCTACACTGAGAAAGGCAAATTTATCCCCTCAATCCAATCTAATCAAATGAGTACTTACAAACCTACACTGAGAAAGGCAAATTTATCCCCTCAATCCAATCTAATCAAATGAGTACTTACAAACCTACACTGAGAAAGGCAAATTTATCCCCTCAATCCAATCTAATCAAATGAGTACTTACAAACCTACACTGAGAAAGGAAAATTTATCCCCTCAATCCAATCTAATCAAATGAGTACTTACAAACCTACACTGAGAAAGGCAAATTTATCCCCTCAATCCAATCTAATCAAATGAGTACTTACAAACCTACACTGAGAAAGGCAAATTTATCCCCTCAATCCAATCTAATCAAATGAGTACTTACAAACCTACACTGAGAAAGGCAAATTTATCCCCTCAATCCAATCTAATCAAATGAGTACTTACAAACCTACACTGAGAAAGGCAAATTTATCCCCTCAATCCAATCTAATCAAATGAGTACTTACAAACCTACACTGAGAAAGGCAAATTTATCCCCTCAATCCAATCTAATCAAATGAGTACTTACAAACCTACACTGAGAAAGGAAAATTTATCCCCTCAATCCAATCTAATCAAATGAGTACTTACAAACCTACACTGAGAAAGGCAAATTTATCCCCTCAATCCAATCTAATCAAATGAGTACTTACAAACCTACACTGAGAAAGGAAAATTTATCCCCTCAATCCAATCTAATCAAATGAGTACTTACAAACCTACACTGAGAAAGGAAAATTTATCCCCTCAATCCAATCTAATCAAATGAGTACTTACAAACCTACACTGAGAAAGGCAAATTTATCCCCTCAATCCAATCTAATCAAATGAGTACTTACAAACCTACACTGAGAAAGGCAAATTTATCCCCTCAATCCAATCTAATCAAATGAGTACTTACAAACCTACACTGAGAAAGGCAAATTTATCCCCTCAATCCAATCTAATCAAATGAGTACTTACAAACCTACACTGAGAAAGGCAAATTTATCCCCTCAATCCAATCTAATCAAATGAGTACTTACAAACCTACACTGAGAAAGGAAAATTTATCCCCTCAATCCAATCTAATCAAATGAGTACTTACAAACCTACACTGAGAAAGGCAAATTTATCCCCTCAATCCAATCTAATCAAATGAGTACTTACAAACCTACACTGAGAAAGGCAAATTTATCCCCTCAATCCAATCTAATCAAATGAGTACTTACAAACCTACACTGAGAAAGGAAAATTTATCCCCTCAATCCAATCTAATCAAATGAGTACTTACAAACCTACACTGAGAAAGGCAAATTTATCCCCTCAATCCAATCTAATCAAATGAGTACTTACAAACCTACACTGAGAAAGGCAAATTTATCCCCTCAATCCAATCTAATCAAATGAGTACTTACAAACCTACACTGAGAAAGGAAAATTTATCCCCTCAATCCAATCTAATCAAATGAGTACTTACAAACCTACACTGAGAAAGGAAAATTTATCCCCTCAATCCAATCTAATCAAATGAGTACTTACAAACCTACACTGAGAAAGGCAAATTTATCCCCTCAATCCAATCTAATCAAATGAGTACTTACAAACCTACACTGAGAAAGGCAAATTTATCCCCTCAATCCAATCTAATCAAATGAGTACTTACAAACCTACACTGAGAAAGGCAAATTTATCCCCTCAATCCAATCTAATCAAATGAGTACTTACAAACCTACACTGAGAAAGGAAATTTATCCCCTCAATCCAATCTAATCAAATGAGTACTTACAAACCTACACTGAGAAAGGCAAATTTATCCCCTCAATCCAATCTAATCAAATGAGTACTTACAAACCTACACTGAGAAAGGCAAATTTATCCCCTCAATCCAATCTAATCAAATGAGTACTTACAAACCTACACTGAGAAAGGAAAATTTATCCCCTCAATCCAATCTAATCAAATGAGTACTTACAAACCTACACTGAGAAAGGCAAATTTATCCCCTCAATCCAATCTAATCAAATGAGTACTTACAAACCTACACTGAGAAAGGAAATTTATCCCCTCAATCCAATCTAATCAAATGAGTACTTACAAACCTACACTGAGAAAGGAAAATTTATCCCCTCAATCCAATCTAATCAAATGAGTACTTACAAACCTACACTGAGAAAGGCAAATTTATCCCCTCAATCCAATCTAATCAAATGAGTACTTACAAACCTACACTGAGAAAGGCAAATTTATCCCCTCAATCCAATCTAATCAAATGAGTACTTACAAACCTACACTGAGAAAGGCAAATTTATCCCCTCAATCCAATCTAATCAAATGAGTACTTACAAACCTACACTGAGAAAGGAAAATTTATCCCCTCAATCCAATCTAATCAAATGAGTACTTACAAACCTACACTGAGAAAGGCAAATTTATCCCCTCAATCCAATCTAATCAAATGAGTACTTACAAACCTACACTGAGAAAGGCAAATTTATCCCCTCAATCCAATCTAATCAAATGAGTACTTACAAACCTACACTGAGAAAGGCAAATTTATCCCCTCAATCCAATCTAATCAAATGAGTACTTACAAACCTACACTGAGAAAGGAAAATTTATCCCCTCAATCCAATCTAATCAAATGAGTACTTACAAACCTACACTGAGAAAGGCAAATTTATCCCCTCAATCCAATCTAATCAAATGAGTACTTACAAACCTACACTGAGAAAGGCAAATTTATCCCCTCAATCCAATCTAATCAAATGAGTACTTACAAACCTACACTGAGAAAGGAAAATTTATCCCCTCAATCCAATCTAATCAAATGAGTACTTACAAACCTACACTGAGAAAGGCAAATTTATCCCCTCAATCCAATCTAATCAAATGAGTACTTACAAACCTACACTGAGAAAGGCAAATTTATCCCCTCAATCCAATCTAATCAAATGAGTACTTACAAACCTACACTGAGAAAGGAAAATTTATCCCCTCAATCCAATCTAATCAAATGAGTACTTACAAACCTACACTGAGAAAGGAAATTTATCCCCTCAATCCAATCTAATCAAATGAGTACTTACAAACCTACACTGAGAAAGGCAAATTTATCCCCTCAATCCAATCTAATCAAATGAGTACTTACAAACCTACACTGAGAAAGGCAAATTTATCCCCTCAATCCAATCTAATCAAATGAGTACTTACAAACCTACACTGAGAAAGGCAAATTTATCCCCTCAATCCAATCTAATCAAATGAGTACTTACAAACCTACACTGAGAAAGGCAAATTTATCCCCTCAATCCAATCTAATCAAATGAGTACTTACAAACCTACACTGAGAAAGGCAAATTTATCCCCTCAATCCAATCTAATCAAATGAGTACTTACAAACCTACACTGAGAAAGGCAAATTTATCCCCTCAATCCAATCTAATCAAATGAGTACTTACAAACCTACACTGAGAAAGGAAAATTTATCCCCTCAATCCAATCTAATCAAATGAGTACTTACAAACCTACACTGAGAAAGGCAAATTTATCCCCTCAATCCAATCTAATCAAATGAGTACTTACAAACCTACACTGAGAAAGGAAAATTTATCCCCTCAATCCAATCTAATCAAATGAGTACTTACAAACCTACACTGAGAAAGGCAAATTTATCCCCTCAATCCAATCTAATCAAATGAGTACTTACAAACCTACACTGAGAAAGGCAAATTTATCCCCTCAATCCAATCTAATCAAATGAGTACTTACAAACCTACACTGAGAAAGGCAAATTTATCCCCTCAATCCAATCTAATCAAATGAGTACTTACAAACCTACACTGAGAAAGGAAAATTTATCCCCTCAATCCAATCTAATCAAATGAGTACTTACAAACCTACACTGAGAAAGGAAAATTTATCCCCTCAATCCAATCTAATCAAATGAGTACTTACAAACCTACACTGAGAAAGGAAAATTTATCCCCTCAATCCAATCTAATCAAATGAGTACTTACAAACCTACACTGAGAAAGGCAAATTTATCCCCTCAATCCAATCTAATCAAATGAGTACTTACAAACCTACACTGAGAAAGGAAAATTTATCCCCTCAATCCAATCTAATCAAATGAGTACTTACAAACCTACACTGAGAAAGGCAAATTTATCCCCTCAATCCAATCTAATCAAATGAGTACTTACAAACCTACACTGAGAAAGGCAAATTTATCCCCTCAATCCAATCTAATCAAATGAGTACTTACAAACCTACACTGAGAAAGGCAAATTTATCCCCTCAATCCAATCTAATCAAATGAGTACTTACAAACCTACACTGAGAAAGGCAAATTTATCCCCTCAATCCAATCTAATCAAATGAGTACTTACAAACCTACACTGAGAAAGGCAAATTTATCCCCTCAATCCAATCTAATCAAATGAGTACTTACAAACCTACACTGAGAAAGGCAAATTTATCCCCTCAATCCAATCTAATCAAATGAGTACTTACAAACCTACACTGAGAAAGGCAAATTTATCCCCTCAATCCAATCTAATCAAATGAGTACTTACAAACCTACACTGAGAAAGGCAAATTTATCCCCTCAATCCAATCTAATCAAATGAGTACTTACAAACCTACACTGAGAAAGGCAAATTTATCCCCTCAATCCAATCTAATCAAATGAGTACTTACAAACCTACACTGAGAAAGGCAAATTTATCCCCTCAATCCAATCTAATCAAATGAGTACTTACAAACCTACACTGAGAAAGGAAAATTTATCCCCTCAATCCAATCTAATCAAATGAGTACTTACAAACCTACACTGAGAAAGGAAAATTTATCCCCTCAATCCAATCTAATCAAATGAGTACTTACAAACCTACACTGAGAAAGGAAATTTATCCCCTCAATCCAATCTAATCAAATGAGTACTTACAAACCTACACTGAGAAAGGCAAATTTATCCCCTCAATCCAATCTAATCAAATGAGTACTTACAAACCTACACTGAGAAAGGCAAATTTATCCCCTCAATCCAATCTAATCAAATGAGTACTTACAAACCTACACTGAGAAAGGCAAATTTATCCCCTCAATCCAATCTAATCAAATGAGTACTTACAAACCTACACTGAGAAAGGAAAATTTATCCCCTCAATCCAATCTAATCAAATGAGTACTTACAAACCTACACTGAGAAAGGAAAATTTATCCCCTCAATCCAATCTAATCAAATGAGTACTTACAAACCTACACTGAGAAAGGCAAATTTATCCCCTCAATCCAATCTAATCAAATGAGTACTTACAAACCTACACTGAGAAAGGCAAATTTATCCCCTCAATCCAATCTAATCAAATGAGTACTTACAAACCTACACTGAGAAAGGCAAATTTATCCCCTCAATCCAATCTAATCAAATGAGTACTTACAAACCTACACTGAGAAAGGCAAATTTATCCCCTCAATCCAATCTAATCAAATGAGTACTTACAAACCTACACTGAGAAAGGAAAATTTATCCCCTCAATCCAATCTAATCAAATGAGTACTTACAAACCTACACTGAGAAAGGCAAATTTATCCCCTCAATCCAATCTAATCAAATGAGTACTTACAAACCTACACTGAGAAAGGCAAATTTATCCCCTCAATCCAATCTAATCAAATGAGTACTTACAAACCTACACTGAGAAAGGCAAATTTATCCCCTCAATCCAATCTAATCAAATGAGTACTTACAAACCTACACTGAGAAAGGAAAATTTATCCCCTCAATCCAATCTAATCAAATGAGTACTTACAAACCTACACTGAGAAAGGCAAATTTATCCCCTCAATCCAATCTAATCAAATGAGTACTTACAAACCTACACTGAGAAAGGCAAATTTATCCCCTCAATCCAATCTAATCAAATGAGTACTTACAAACCTACACTGAGAAAGGCAAATTTATCCCCTCAATCCAATCTAATCAAATGAGTACTTACAAACCTACACTGAGAAAGGCAAATTTATCCCCTCAATCCAATCTAATCAAATGAGTACTTACAAACCTACACTGAGAAAGGAAAATTTATCCCCTCAATCCAATCTAATCAAATGAGTACTTACAAACCTACACTGAGAAAGGAAAATTTATCCCCTCAATCCAATCTAATCAAATGAGTACTTACAAACCTACACTGAGAAAGGAAATTTATCCCCTCAATCCAATCTAATCAAATGAGTACTTACAAACCTACACTGAGAAAGGAAAATTTATCCCCTCAATCCAATCTAATCAAATGAGTACTTACAAACCTACACTGAGAAAGGAAAATTTATCCCCTCAATCCAATCTAATCAAATGAGTACTTACAAACCTACACTGAGAAAGGCAAATTTATCCCCTCAATCCAATCTAATCAAATGAGTACTTACAAACCTACACTGAGAAAGGAAAATTTATCCCCTCAATCCAATCTAATCAAATGAGTACTTACAAACCTACACTGAGAAAGGCAAATTTATCCCCTCAATCCAATCTAATCAAATGAGTACTTACAAACCTACACTGAGAAAGGAAAATTTATCCCCTCAATCCAATCTAATCAAATGAGTACTTACAAACCTACACTGAGAAAGGCAAATTTATCCCCTCAATCCAATCTAATCAAATGAGTACTTACAAACCTACACTGAGAAAGGAAAATTTATCCCCTCAATCCAATCTAATCAAATGAGTACTTACAAACCTACACTGAGAAAGGCAAATTTATCCCCTCAATCCAATCTAATCAAATGAGTACTTACAAACCTACACTGAGAAAGGAAAATTTATCCCCTCAATCCAATCTAATCAAATGAGTACTTACAAACCTACACTGAGAAAGGAAAATTTATCCCCTCAATCCAATCTAATCAAATGAGTACTTACAAACCTACACTGAGAAAGGAAAATTTATCCCCTCAATCCAATCTAATCAAATGAGTACTTACAAACCTACACTGAGAAAGGCAAATTTATCCCCTCAATCCAATCTAATCAAATGAGTACTTACAAACCTACACTGAGAAAGGCAAATTTATCCCCTCAATCCAATCTAATCAAATGAGTACTTACAAACCTACACTGAGAAAGGAAAATTTATCCCCTCAATCCAATCTAATCAAATGAGTACTTACAAACCTACACTGAGAAAGGAAAATTTATCCCCTCAATCCAATCTAATCAAATGAGTACTTACAAACCTACACTGAGAAAGGAAAATTTATCCCCTCAATCCAATCTAATCAAATGAGTACTTACAAACCTACACTGAGAAAGGAAAATTTATCCCCTCAATCCAATCTAATCAAATGAGTACTTACAAACCTACACTGAGAAAGGCAAATTTATCCCCTCAATCCAATCTAATCAAATGAGTACTTACAAACCTACACTGAGAAAGGAAAATTTATCCCCTCAATCCAATCTAATCAAATGAGTACTTACAAACCTACACTGAGAAAGGCAAATTTATCCCCTCAATCCAATCTAATCAAATGAGTACTTACAAACCTACACTGAGAAAGGAAAATTTATCCCCTCAATCCAATCTAATCAAATGAGTACTTACAAACCTACACTGAGAAAGGCAAATTTATCCCCTCAATCCAATCTAATCAAATGAGTACTTACAAACCTACACTGAGAAAGGAAAATTTATCCCCTCAATCCAATCTAATCAAATGAGTACTTACAAACCTACACTGAGAAAGGCAAATTTATCCCCTCAATCCAATCTAATCAAATGAGTACTTACAAACCTACACTGAGAAAGGCAAATTTATCCCCTCAATCCAATCTAATCAAATGAGTACTTACAAACCTACACTGAGAAAGGAAAATTTATCCCCTCAATCCAATCTAATCAAATGAGTACTTACAAACCTACACTGAGAAAGGAAAATTTATCCCCTCAATCCAATCTAATCAAATGAGTACTTACAAACCTACACTGAGAAAGGCAAATTTATCCCCTCAATCCAATCTAATCAAATGAGTACTTACAAACCTACACTGAGAAAGGAAAATTTATCCCCTCAATCCAATCTAATCAAATGAGTACTTACAAACCTACACTGAGAAAGGAAAATTTATCCCCTCAATCCAATCTAATCAAATGAGTACTTACAAACCTACACTGAGAAAGGCAAATTTATCCCCTCAATCCAATCTAATCAAATGAGTACTTACAAACCTACACTGAGAAAGGCAAATTTATCCCCTCAATCCAATCTAATCAAATGAGTACTTACAAACCTACACTGAGAAAGGCAAATTTATCCCCTCAATCCAATCTAATCAAATGAGTACTTACAAACCTACACTGAGAAAGGAAAATTTATCCCCTCAATCCAATCTAATCAAATGAGTACTTACAAACCTACACTGAGAAAGGCAAATTTATCCCCTCAATCCAATCTAATCAAATGAGTACTTACAAACCTACACTGAGAAAGGCAAATTTATCCCCTCAATCCAATCTAATCAAATGAGTACTTACAAACCTACACTGAGAAAGGAAAATTTATCCCCTCAATCCAATCTAATCAAATGAGTACTTACAAACCTACACTGAGAAAGGAAAATTTATCCCCTCAATCCAATCTAATCAAATGAGTACTTACAAACCTACACTGAGAAAGGAAAATTTATCCCCTCAATCCAATCTAATCAAATGAGTACTTACAAACCTACACTGAGAAAGGAAAATTTATCCCCTCAATCCAATCTAATCAAATGAGTACTTACAAACCTACACTGAGAAAGGCAAATTTATCCCCTCAATCCAATCTAATCAAATGAGTACTTACAAACCTACACTGAGAAAGGCAAATTTATCCCCTCAATCCAATCTAATCAAATGAGTACTTACAAACCTACACTGAGAAAGGAAAATTTATCCCCTCAATCCAATCTAATCAAATGAGTACTTACAAACCTACACTGAGAAAGGCAAATTTATCCCCTCAATCCAATCTAATCAAATGAGTACTTACAAACCTACACTGAGAAAGGCAAATTTATCCCCTCAATCCAATCTAATCAAATGAGTACTTACAAACCTACACTGAGAAAGGAAAATTTATCCCCTCAATCCAATCTAATCAAATGAGTACTTACAAACCTACACTGAGAAAGGCAAATTTATCCCCTCAATCCAATCTAATCAAATGAGTACTTACAAACCTACACTGAGAAAGGCAAATTTATCCCCTCAATCCAATCTAATCAAATGAGTACTTACAAACCTACACTGAGAAAGGCAAATTTATCCCCTCAATCCAATCTAATCAAATGAGTACTTACAAACCTACACTGAGAAAGGAAAATTTATCCCCTCAATCCAATCTAATCAAATGAGTACTTACAAACCTACACTGAGAAAGGAAAATTTATCCCCTCAATCCAATCTAATCAAATGAGTACTTACAAACCTACACTGAGAAAGGAAAATTTATCCCCTCAATCCAATCTAATCAAATGAGTACTTGCAAACCTACACTGAGAAAGGAAAATTTATCCCCTCAATCCAATCTAATCAAATGAGTACTTACAAACCTACACTGAGAAAGGCAAATTTATCCTCTCAATCCAATCTAATCAAATGAGTACTTACAAACCTACACTGAGAAAGGCAAATTTATCCCCTCAATCCAATCTAATCAAATGAGTACTTACAAACCTATACTGAGAAAGGCAAATTTATCCCCTCAATCCAATCTAATCAAATGAGTACATACAAACCTACACTGAGAAAGGCAAATTTATCCCCTCAATCCAATCTAATCAAATGAGTACTTACAAACCTACACTGAGAAAGGCAAATTTATCCCCTCAATCCAATCTAATCAAATGAGTACTTACAAACCTACACTGAGAAAGGAAAATTTATCCCCTCAATCCAATCTAATCAAATGAGTACTTGCAAACCTACACTGAGAAAGGAAAATTTATCCCCTCAATCCAATCTAATCAAATGAGTACTTGCAAACCTACACTGAGAAAGGAAAATTTATCCCCTCAATCCAATCTAATCAAATGAGTACTTACAAACCTACACTGAGAAAGGAAAATTTATCCCCTCAATCCAATCTAATCAAATGAGTACTTGCAAACCTACACTGAGAAAGGAAAATTTATCCCCTCAATCCAATCTAATCAAATGAGTACTTGCAAACCTACACTGAGAAAGGCAAATTTATCCCCTCAATCCAATCTAATCAAATGAGTACTTACAAACCTACACTGAGAAAGGAAAATTTATCCCCTCAATCCAATCTAATCAAATGAGTACTTACAAACCTACACTGAGAAAGGCAAATTTATCCTCTCAATCCAATCTAATCAAATGAGTACTTACAAACCTACACTGAGAAAGGCAAATTTATCCCCTCAATCCAATTTAATCAAATGAGTACTTGCAAACCTATACTGAGAAAGGCAAATTTATCCCCTCAATCCAATCTAATCAAATGAGTACTTACAAACCTACACTGAGAAAGGCAAATTTATCCCCTCAATCCAATCTAATCAAATGAGTACTTACAAACCTACACTGAGAAAGGCAAATTTATCCCCTCAATCCAATCTAATCAAATGAGTACTTACAAACCTACACTGAGAAAGGAAAATTTATCCCCTCAATCCAATCTAATCAAATGAGTACTTGCAAACCTACACTGAGAAAGGAAAATTTATCCCCTCAATCCAATCTAATCAAATGAGTACTTGCAAACCTACACTGAGAAAGGAAAATTTATCCCCTCAATCTAATCTAATCAAATGAGTACTTACAAACCTACACTGAGAAAGGAAAATTTATCCCCTCAATCCAATCTAATCAAATGAGTACTTACAAACCTACACTGAGAAAGGCAAATTTATCCCCTCAATCCAATCTAATCAAATGAGTACTTACAAACCTACACTGAGAAAGGCAAATTTATCCCCTCAATCCAATCTAATCAAATGAGTACTTACAAACCTACACTGAGAAAGGCAAATTTATCCCCTCAATCCAATCTAATCAAATGAGTACTTGCAAACCTACACTGAGAAAGGCAAATTTATCCCCTCAATCCAATCTAATCAAATGAGTACATACAAACCTACACTGAGAAAGGCAAATTTATCCCCTCAATCCAATCTAATCAAATGAGTACTTACAAACCTACACTGAGAAAGGAAAATTTATCCCCTCAATCCAATCTAATCAAATGAGTACTTACAAACCTACACTGAGAAAGGCAAATTTATCCCCTCAATCCAATCTAATCAAATGAGTACTTGCAAACCTACACTGAGAAAGGCAAATTTATCCCCTCAATCCAATCTAATCAAATGAGTACTTACAAACCTACACTGAGAAAGGCAAATTTATCCCCTCAATCCAATCTAATCAAATGAGTACTTACAAACCTACACTGAGAAAGGAAAATTTATCCCCTCAATCCAATCTAATCAAATGAGTACTTACAAACCTACACTGAGAAAGGAAAATTTATCCCCTCAATCCAATCTAATCAAATGAGTACTTGCAAACCTACACTGAGAAAGGAAAATTTATCCCCTCAATCCAATCTAATCAAATGAGTACTTGCAAACCTACACTGAGAAAGGCAAATTTATCCCCTCAATCCAATCTAATCAAATGAGTACTTACAAACCTACACTGATAAAGGAAAATTTATCCCCTCAATCCAATCTAATCAAATGAGTACTTACAAACCTACACTGAGAAAGGAAAATTTATCCCCTCAATCCAATCTAATCAAATGAGTACTTGCAAACCTACACTGAGAAAGGCAAATTTATCCCCTCAATCCAATTTAATCAAATGAGTACTTGCAAACCTATACTGAGAAAGGCAAATTTATCCCCTCAATCCAATCTAATCAAATGAGTACTTACAAACCTACACTGAGAAAGGCAAATTTATCCCCTCAATCCAATCTAATCAAATGAGTACTTACAAACCTACACTGAGAAAGGCAAATTTATCCCCTCAATCCAATCTAATCAAATGAGTACTTACAAACCTACACTGAGAAAGGCAAATTTATCCCCTCAATCCAATCTAATCAAATGAGTACTTGCAAACCTATACTGAGAAAGGAAAATTTATCCCCTCAATCCAATCTAATCAAATGAGTACTTACAAACCTACACTGAGAAAGGAAAATTTATCCCCTCAATCTAATCTAATCAAATGAGTACTTACAAACCTACACTGAGAAAGGAAAATTTATCCCCTCAATCCAATCTAATCAAATGAGTACTTGCAAACCTACACTGAGAAAGGAAAATTTATCCCCTCAATCCAATCTAATCAAATGAGTACTTACAAACCTACACGGAGAGAGGAAAATTTATCCCCTCAATCCAATCTAATCAAATGAGTACTTACAAACCTACACTGAGAAAGGAAAATTTATCCTCTCAATCCAATCTAATCAAATGAGTACTTACAAACCTACACTGATAAAGGAAAATTTATCCCCTCAATCCAATCTAATCAAATGAGTACTTACAAACCTACACTGAGAAAGGAAAATTTATCCCCTCAATCCAATCTAATCAAATGAGTACTTACAAACCTACACTGAGAAAGGCAAATTTATCCCCTCAATCCAATCTAATCAAATGAGTACTTACAAACCTACACTGAGAAAGGAAAATTTATCCCCTCAATCCAATCTAATCAAATGAGTACTTACAAACCTACACTGAGAAAGGCAAATTTATCCCCTCAATCCAATCTAATCAAATGAGTACTTACAAACCTATACTGAGAAAGGAAAATTTATCCCCTCAATCCAATCTAATCAAATGAGTACTTACAAACCTACACTGAGAAAGGAAAATTTATCCCCTCAATCCAATCTAATCAAATGAGTACTTACGAACCTACATTGAGAAAGGAAAATTTATCCCCTCAATCCAATCTAATCAAATGAGTACTTACGAACCTACATTGAGAAAGGAAAATTTATCCCCTCAATCCAATCTAATCAAATGAGTACTTACAAACCTACACTGAGAAAGGAAAATTTATCCCCTCAATCCAATCTAATCAAATGAGTTAGAACTTGCGAAGGTGAGATTTCTGGGCTATAGGATTAGCACTACAGGCGTCTCACCCGATCCAAAGTTGGTTAAAATAATCCAGGAAATCAATGCACCCAAGGACCGTCGCCAGTTAGAGTCCTTAGGCCTCTGCAACTTTTTGGGAGGTTCGTGAAGAATACTTCAGCATCGTTGAGCCATTGAATCAGCTAAGAGGTAGGAATACTGACTTTATTTGGGCGCAGAACAGGATCGGGCATTTCACCATCTGAAGGAACTCCTGGCCAGCAGACCCATTATCTGCCCATTCAATTAGAAAAAGGAAACAACGCTGACCACGGATGCCAGTGATCATGCTATTGCTGCGATTCTCACCCAAGATGGACATCCTGTGATGTACTTCAGCAGGAGATCAAGTGAAGCTACCAGGTAAGTCTAGATAATCCAACGTAAAGTGAGAGGCCCTTGCAATTGTCTGGGTTATGGAATGAGCCTGCCAATTTTTGCTGGGAACCTGCTTTTCTCTGAAGACAGACCACCGGCCCCTAGAATTTCTATTTGGCAAGAGGCGGCAGCTCCCAAAGGTGGCGAGTGCGAATCAAATATGTAAAAGGCGGTGAGATCCCACGTCTCCATTTCATAGATGAGTCAACTTAGCGCCTATCCAAAGCCAGCAAGGAGGATGCGCGCATCGTGCACTGGACAGGCAGAGCTATCCTTCTTTGGTACAAACTGGCCGACAAACCTTAAAAGGGCACCTTTAATCTGCTTGGGATACAGGTGCCTGTCTAACATGTGCCAGACTTCATCCGAGAGGTCAGAGCACTGTGCACCGCTGGCCACAAGAGAATGGTCAATTGTGCCGCGTCCATATGGACCATGCACACGTGCCAGGAGTCAGTCTCATCCTGATTCTCGTGGACGCTATGTCGGGCTAGCTGGAGGCCATGCGAGTTCCAGATAGAAGCGCAGCAACCGTGAAGCGTGTGCTCCAAGATGTTTTCTTTTACAATGGAGTCCCTGACGTGCTGGTGAGCGACAACGCGACAGAATTCCATGATGCTGAATGACCGGCTGGCTGGCTGCCCCATCAAGACCCCGCCACTGCATCCTCATCCAACGGCATCGCGGAGCGAATGGTTCAATCTATCAAGAAGGCCTCTCTGGGCTGGAATCGTCGAGAAACATACGAGAGCTTCTTGGCCAGGCTTCTACTAAACTAAACTACTGCTGCATCCTGCATGCAGGATGTCCGCACA
Organism: Macrostomum lignano; assembly: GCA_002269645.1. Lineage (NCBI taxonomy): Eukaryota > Metazoa > Platyhelminthes > Macrostomidae > Macrostomum > Macrostomum lignano. The sequence goes on along the minus strand of NIVC01003096.1, from coordinate 43,588 downwards.
GCCCATCGGAGCTGATGGGTCGGCAGCTGCGAAATCCCATTACCATGCGCATGTGGATTGGATCTGGCATCTGGTACGTCCCCGCCGCTGGACTTCTCCTGAAAAGGCGGAGTTTCTCCTGCAGAAAGGCTCGAATACCGCCCTCATTCAACCAGGATCCGGGTGTCTCATATTGGCGCATCAGCATCAGATTCGACCATTGATCAATCTGGAAGCAAATCAATCGAGCACTGAAGAGGCAGAGAACAATGCCGCCACTCCATTACCAAGACACGCCAGTGATGCTGCTGCTGACCTGATCAACAGTTCTCCTGAGTGGTGCAGCATGGAAGGCGACAATGGTGCACATACCGAACAGGCAACAGAAGTGGCACCCGATGCTGTGCTTTACATGGCACCAGAGCCTTGTCCAACTCTCCCTGATAGCATGCTAAGGCGCTACTCCTTGCGCTCAAATAGGGGAGTGCCTTCTCTATGGTTCGGAGGGGGCAGATGACATGTTGGGGGTTGTCACTGACTATTGACTGGCTGACTATTAAGCTTTAACTCACCTTGTGCCCTACTTACCTTGCCAAGTATGCACCCTACTAATGTGTACATCAATGCATACATAATGTTTTTCTACTCCAACTTTTATCAATAACTCAAATATCATTTTATACAACTTCATATTTAAATAATTGCATCTGGCTTTTTCTTGGTATTTTTTTCTTATTTAGCAAATATATTAGTTTGCTATATTGCTATTGCTCCAACTAAAGAAGTCCTTCCAGCATTGCATCAAAACTTAAATGCCTATGCTAAGTGTATAAGGGCATAGATAATTATTTAAAAAACATACAGTAATACTACAATAAATTATAATGCATTAGGAGTAATATAAATAATATTTAGATAATAAAATCTCTTATCATATAATTAATATAAGCATAGTATGCAAATATTTATATAAATCTTTATATATAACTTATATTTGCTTTAAATAAAAATTGTGTAAGCCTTATTAGAAGTTATTACTTTGGTACTTTATGTTCACAATAGTTTTCTAATAATGACTTAAAAATGAAACAAAGTACTAATGTTAATGAAATTCTTTTGTATTTAGAGGTTAAATAAGTGGCAGTTGTTATTGTTACAGTGACCGTATAAATAACAAAATGGTTATTTTTATGGTTAACACACAAGACACTATGCAGGCCTATGGTCTTTACTTAATATAACCGTATAAATAGCAAAACTGTTATTTTTATAGTCAACATAGGTAGGAAGCAAAATGGATTTTTTTACGGTCATGTGGAAGAAATTTCTGTTAAACTACAAGGTAATAGTAACAATTACCTAAAGTGAGCTACCATGACAAGAACCACTAGAAGTTACCATGGTATTTATTAATAAAACATTTCTTTATTTTTTAAATTTAACCATGATAGTATTTGCATAGCAAGTTTGTCACTTCATTTAGATGGTATTAATTTTAAGTGTTAACCATAAAAATAACTGTCTCGCTATTTATACAGTCACCGTAACAATAACAACTGCCTAAATAAGTAGGCCTATCAAAAACATTTAAATTTTAAATGTTTCAAAATTAAAGAGTTTTTAAATAAATCTTACATTAAGCAAGTATATAAAAAGTATTCTTTTAGACTACTAAAGAATAAGTCTATTTAGTTAGAATATAATTAGAATATATCAAACAATCAATCTACTAATATAGCAAAATGCCAATTATTTTTGTAGCTTTATTTATAGCTAGCTATTAGCCTATTAGGTTTTAAAAAAAAGTTTTACTAAAATTGAAATTTATAAATTCTTTTTTAGAATTATGTTTTTCAAAATTATTAAAAGTTCTAATGATTGACATTAATAAATTTATTATATTAAAAATAAATAAATACATATTTTAGAACAACTAATAATAAAAACATTCATAAAAAGCTATTATATAGACCTTGTTATAGTTACAAAAACTTCACATATTTAAATCATTTTAATTATTTTTATTAGAGAAAAGTATTAACTTTAGCAAAATATAAAAACAATCTTTTAACAAAGTAGGACTACTTTGATACAATTTGATAAATTTGGTGCATGACTAAGAGTCTAGATGGCCACACACCAAGACTGCCACAAATATTTACTGGTATTGAGGGGGAGCTAACCAATCTTCTAGCATTGCTATTCCTCTCATAGGTTCCTCTTGCAGGCTTGTCCTGCTTGCTATCCTACCTATTCATCTCCTCTCTAGCACTATTCAATAACATATTGAGCCAAATTCCTCCCCCAGCTCCTTAAGTGTGGCGGTCTTGGTGTGTGGCAGTTTTGGTCCTACACCATAAATTTGGTATAACCTTTTTAGCATTCAAGTAATCATAAATTAGATCTATTGCAAAAATCCAAAATTATAGAAGTATTTTACTAATACTATTTAGTTAGAATTATTACATTGGTAAAAAAAATTTTTTTAATGTAACATAGGGCCCACCTAATAAGTAACAACAGTTGGCTTTGTATTTCTATGTCTACCTAGCATAGGGATTTTACCCAGATTTAATTAGCTAACTTAGCACTCACTATATTAAAAAACCGGATCAAAATGTTTCTATTAAACTAAAGCTATGTATTACATATTGGTACTGAAGATCAAAGGGAAAAAATTAACAACATAACAGTTTGTTACTTCTACACTTTTAAAGGTTAAAGATTAAAGAAATCAGAAATGATGTTTGTGAATAAAAATAAAGAAGCAAACCAGTACAAAAATAAAACACGGGAACTCAGATAAAAGTGCATATATTCTAGTAAACAAAGAACGTTTGGTCGAAAAATTAGTACTTGCTAAGCAAATAAGATTATTTAAAAGATAAATCTTTTAAACCTCTGAAATTTTATTAGTCCTTTTTGGTCTAGCAAAATAGCAGGCTAATTTTTATTATAATACACTGCTACAATTTTGCATTAACTTCTTCACTGATTTGAAATGATCGCGTTGCAAGAAATTGACTTTACGACAATTAATTAAGCACCGAAGTTTACGTTTCTTCTTTTAACCAGCAACATGTCCTTTCAAAAAGATTGTCACACAAAGGCAGATTTAGATCTTTGTATATTTCATGACATATTTCGTCGGGCGGACAAAAACGGTAACAACATTTGAGCATATGATTGGGAGCTGTCGTTCTTTGATATCAATATTTTGATTGAGGATTTTTTAATTGAAAGAAAAATGCGTTCCTTCAATTGGATACATTTAGTCGCTATTTAAAGCATTTAAGACTATTCAATTTTACCAACGCGAATAAACATAAACAAAGGATTTCATTCAGTTTTCTTAGTATCAATTTTTAATATATGGAAATTAAGGGGCGCAACCGGTAGAGCGGTGGCGGCGAATTTTTGCCAAAATACAAGCTTGCCCCCCGGCCCCCTTTGGGTCTTGACCCACTGGAACCCGACCCTCGACCCAAATCACCGAATAAGCGTCACTGTAATGGGACACCTAGCTGAACCATCATTTAAACTATATTAGGTTTATAATAAAATATCACTACATTTACTAACTACGTTTAGACGATGGAGCCATCTCTTGGGCTGAATTTGTGTGCTACTTTTCGGATGGTATCATGACAGACGATGGCATGAGAGCACTCTTCACTGAGATTGACACGCACCATACCAAGTGAGATCCGTTCGTTATTTAATTGGAAACGAGAAGCAACGATTATCGTCTCCATGCCAATACATGCGCCCCTATTTTCGGCAGCAACATAGACACTCAGGAGCTGTGTAGCTACTTCTCATCACACCTGGGAGCGCATGCACCGGTGTTCAAGGCCGCTGCCACGCTGTGCAACGCAGTCTCGCTGTCGATGAAGTCGCTGGCGGAGACTCACCCGGCCGGCAGCTCAGCTGCCCAGTTTATCGACCGATTCCTGCTGCGCGAGATCTGCGCCCATTTGGAGGCGCAGCACCGCGTGCTCAGGAACGCGCTGGACAGCCTTGAAAGCCAGGGACGCGCCAGGGCTTCCGCCGGCACCGGCGAGACGCCGGAACTCGCCGCTGCGGCTGCCGCTGCCAACTGTCAAGGAGTTGTCCTGCCCTACACGCGGCTGATGTCCGCACCCTCTAGCATGCAGGTCCAGGACTCAATGCCTCAGTCGCAGGCTGATTCCGCCGGCCGTCTGCAGCAGGAGGTGCAGAAACTTCAGCGTCTTGTGGACCGCATGGAAGCTAACACTAGCTTCTTCACGGGCCGGAGCGAGGAGGCTGTCATGGAAGAGGAAGAGCCCGTGGTGAGTTCTGAGAGTCTTGTATTGAATCTTTTGAGCAACCCGCCCTCGGAATCCGCCCTCGGAATCCGCCCTCGGAATCCGCCCTCGGAATCCGCCCTCGGAATCCGCCCTCGGAATCCGCCCTCGGAATCCGCCCTCGGAATCCGCCCGGAATCCGCCCTCGGAATCCGCCCTCGGAATCCGCCCTCGGAATCCGCCCTCGGAATCCGCCCTCGGAATCCGCCCTCGGAATCCGCCCTCGGAATCCGCCCTCGGAATCCGCCCTCGGAATCCGCCCTCGGAATCCGCCCTCGGAATCCGCCCTCGGAATCCGCCCTCGGAATCCGCCCTCGGAATCCGCCCTCGGAATCTGCATTTGAAGCGAGGTTTACTGGATAAAAACTTGAAATCCCCTCTCTTTCCGAGATTTCCGAGTCTCTCAGTGCATTTCAACAAGGCTTAGCATGCAGTTTAAAAGAATGCCGCATTTCCACTAAGCCAGCTGAGCCGAAGCAGCTGCTGGTGAGGGAGCACTCGAGCGGATCAGGCAAAGCGTCTGAAAGATGTCACAGTAGGCTTTGAGAGGAACGGATTGAATGTCCGTGGCAGTCTGAGACTGGCAGGTCGGGATTTGAATAAAGCTTAATCCAGCCCGAGCAGCCCCGAGTTTCTTCTTCACTCTGAAGTCACCGGGAAAATCCCCAAGGCAGCGCCTCTCACGGTCCGGCCGGGCTGTCCCCCGTCACTGATTAGCCGCCCCCTTCGCTCAGTCTAATTAGAAAATCGCCAGCCGTCCCGGCAATTCCCGCTGCACTTTTGCTCGTCACTGCTCGTCACGGTGGAGTTGCCGCGCGCGACCGTCCGCTGCGTCCTCAAAGTTTTACTCGCGGCGCAGACTTCGGCGAGACCTCTGAGAAGGTCGGCTCCCCCTCCGCCGCAGCACAAATTGAATTTTCACCCGAGTGTCAAAACCTGCCGCCGGAAAACTTGTTAGCGGGAGAGCGGATCCGTCGCCCGCTGCCGTCACCCGCTGCCGTCACCCGCCCGCCGCTCTTCGGGCCGCCGCGCATCTGCGCGTCTTTATGGCCGCCGCGGAGGCTGCATGGCGGCCGACAGAATGAATTTCCCACTTGAGGAAAAGTCTCCGGCCAGCGCCCCCGGTCGTATGCGAAGTTCGGGGGCCTTTGATCAATAAATAATTGATCGACACGCCACGAACCCCATTTGCATGCCCCCCGGCCCTGCCATAGTTTCCGCCGCCGGTTCGCCTCGCGAAAGAAGAATTGATTGGGGGGGGGGGGCCTGGCTCTCCTCCGCCCCCACTTCTTTTTCCCCAGCTCACCCCGCTCTCGTAAACTTCGGAGACCATTTCATTCCCGAGCAGAGATTCGGCCGGCCGCCCCCTCCCTGTCCGGCCTCTCCCGGTCTGTTGCGGCCCCGCCCCGGCCGAGCTGCGTCTCCGCTCGATGGGGCGGCCGGGAAGTCAGTCGAAAGGAGCGGGAATTAGCTGGGATCGGTGAGCCCGGCTCTCGCAGTCCCAGGTAGCCAAAGCGAGTTTGCCTCTCGCTTAATGGGTTGCCGCCGCCGCCGCCGCCGCCCGAAACTCCTCGGCCTTCAGCGCGCGCACCGCTTTGCTTTTGACTGGCGCGGACTGGGAGGAGGCGGAGGAGGCCGGCCAGGAAAAGTGCAAACTCAGCAGAGAACGGGAGACAGGCGATGGAGATTAAAGTCAATAAAAGGCTTGTTGACCCAGCTGATTTATTGCTGGCCCGGGGCAGCAATCGAGCGGATGCATCGGGAGTAGCGATTTCTTAGAAAACGAGGCGATAAGCGGGGCAGAAAGCGAAGCCGTTTCCCCTCTTTCTGTTCCAATGTCTCCAAAAAAGGCCTGCCGCGCTCCCCTTTCAATTCGGGGGGGGGGGCGGGGGTGCGGATCTTCAGCTCCATCCAGCCGATCACGTGACTGACGGCTCCTGTTTGCCCAGCTTTTCCTCAGTTCCCCCTCAGCCTCTCGGCCTCTGTTGGAAACGACCTGCCCAGCTTCATATTGCAGCCTCTGTGCTTCATCATTTCCAACCCTCGGCTCGGGCTGAGCCGCCCCGGCCTGAGGCGGGATCTCAGGGTCAACAAGCTGGAGGAGCAACTAGTCTGCTGGGACGGGAGCGAGCAAAAGAATCCCTTCTGCCGGGACTTGCTCCCATCTGGCGAGTTATAATCCCTTTTATCCGGGCAGGAATAATATTGGCGAGTAGAACTGCTGAGTGTGAAACTGCTCTCTATCTCTTTTGCTGAGAGATAATCCCCGCTTGCTCAGAGATTATCCTATCTTGCCGATAGATAGTCCCTTGTTGCTGGGAGATAATCTTCTGTAGCTGGGGGAGAATCCTCTGTTGCCGAGAGATAGTCCTCTGTTGCTAGGAGATAATCCTCTGTTGCTAGGAGATAATCCTTTGTTGCTAGGAGATAATCCTCTGTTGCTAGGAGATAATCCTCTGTTGCTAGGAGATAATCCTCTGTTGCTAGGAGATAATCCTCTGTTGCCGAGAGATAATCCCCGCTTGCTCCGAGATAATCCTCTGTTGCTGGGGATAATCTTCAGTTGCCGGGGATAATCATGTTGCCTAGAGATAATCCCCTCTTACTCAGACATAATCCTCTGTTGCTGGGAGATGTTGCCGAGGGATAATCTTCTTGAGGGCGCTGGGGAAAATCCCTCAATATGAACTATATTCCCAATCAAGGAGAGTTAATCCCATCTCACTATCACTGCATCTCCTGCTGCGTAGCCTTACAGCTCGCTATCAATTCTCTCAGCCCGTGCTCGAAAAGAATTCACCGAGTCTGCCTCACCCCCCGCACCCTTCCGACCCGCAGATTCTGGTTGTGCGGCGTCGCGTGACGGTGCAGGACGAGCAGCTGAGCCGCCTGCGGGCGGCACTGAAGAAATACGCGGCTGAGCTGGAAGGCCGAGTGCCGCAGTGCCTCTTGTGGGTTGCCTGGGGTCTGGTGGCGCAGTGCCTCTTGTGGGTTGCCTGGGGTCTGGTGCCGCAGTGCCTCTTGTGGGTTGCCTGGGGTCTGGTGGCGCAGTGCCTCTTGTGGGTTGCCTTGGGTCTGGTGGCGCAGTGCCTCTTGTGGGTTGCCTTGGGTCTGGTGCCGCAGTGCCTCTTGTGGGTTGCCTGGGGTCTGGTGCCGCAGTGCCTCTTGTGGGTTGCCTGGGGTCTGGTGCCGCAGTGCCTCTTGTGGGTTGCCTTGGGTCTGGTGCCGCAGTGGAGAGCTCGGAGTTGGCAGGAGAGGACGGGGTGGAGGGGGCAGGAGAGGGTGGAGGGGGCAGGCGAGGACGGGGCGGAGGGGGCAAGAGAGGGTGGAGGGGGCAGGCGAGGACGGGGCGGAGGGGCAAGAGAGGGTGGAGGGGGCAGGCGAGGACGGGGCGGAGGGGCAGGAGAGGGTGGAGGGGGCAGGCGAGGACGGGGCGGAGGGGGCAGGAGAGGGTGGAGGGGGCAGGCGAGGACGGGGTGGAGGGGGCAGGCGAGGACGGGGTGGAGGGGGCAGGAGAGAGTGGAGCGGGCAGGAGAGGGTGGAGCGGGCAGGAGGGGCGGAGGGGCGGAGGCACCAGTCATATTGATATCAGCTCATTCAATACGAGCTTACGGGCTGTCCCAGCAGCACTGAGGCACGCAGAGAAGCAGCTCAGGTCAACTTATCCGGCCCCAGCAGCCTCCCCAGCGCTCCCTCATCACTCCTTGTTCCTCGCTGCCTCCAGGAAGCCAAACTTCTCTCTCGCAGCGGCCTTCGAGAACAGAAGCAGAGCGGGCGGGGAAAGTGGTGGAGAAGACAATGCAGGACAATGGGGGGGGGGGCTGTCGCCGGCCTCCCGTATCGATTCCCCCCACAGCCCGCCTGCCTCTGTGCGTGCGCGTCTTAGCAGCTCCGCTTTGCACTTTTGCCCACGGCAATTTCGGTGCACAGCGTCCGGGAGCCTCAGCTGCCCGTGAAATTCGCCGGCCAACCCCCCCCCCCATCTACCTGGCCGAGTCCCCCCGCTAACGACCGCCCTGGCCGGGGAGAAGAAGTTGCTGCCCCAAGCAGAACCGCGATCTTCTGCCGCTGCTGCGGGCCGGAAAAAGCGGCCGGAGTGCCGGCTGGGCTCTGCTGCGGCGGCGGCGGCCATTTCCTGGCTGGAAGGCTTTTACTGAAAGCGGGGGGGCTTCCCGGAGAAGGGAGGGAAAAGCTGATCCGGCAGATACGGGGCGGTTTGGCTTGAGGCCGCTTTCGGGAAATCTGCTACAGGGACAAGGGTCTGAGAGAGGTCTGCTTCTGGGGATTAAGAGGCTTGCAGCTGACTGACTGATGCATCAGAAGCGAGAAAGTCTGCTGATAGACCTGAGTGAGATTGATAGGCCTGAGTGAGATTGATAGGCCTGAGTGAGATTGATAGACCTGAGTGAGATTGATAGGCCTGAGTGAGATTGATAGACATGATTAAGATTGATAGACCTGAGTGAGATTGATGGACATTAGTGAGATTGATAGACCTGAGTGAGATTGATAGACATGAGTGAGATTGATAGACATGAGTGAGATTGATAGACCTGAGTGAGATTGATAGACATGAGTTAGATTGATAGACATGAGTGAAATTGATAGACATGAGTTAGATTGATAGACCTGAGTGAGATTGATAGACATGAGTGAGATTGATAGACCTGAGTGAGATTAATAGACCTGAGGCTGAGTGAGATTGATAGACATGAGTGAGATTGATAGACCTGAGTGAGATTAATAGACCTGAGTTAGATTGATAGACCTGAGTGAGATTAATAGACCTGAGTGAGATTGATAGACCTGAGTGAGATTAATAGACATGAGTTAGATTGATAGACCTGAGTGAGATCGATAGACCTGAGTGAGATTGATAGACCTGAGTGAGATTGATAGACCTGAGTGAGATTAATAGACATGAGTGAGATTGATAAATCTGAATTGATAGATCTGAACTGACATTACGGAAGCAGCCGAGTGACCACGAGGACATTTGCCCACATCTAGATTTATAGCCCGGTCTTCAGGCCCAGCACCGCTGGCAGATCTGGGTGCCATCCCGGAACTGCCAGCTGAGTTATTCCGCGGCAAATTAAATTCTCAAATTATCGGCTGAAAGTTCGGGCAGCTCCGCCCCGCGCAACGCAAGCATCACAGCTGATTTTTGTCAAGACGGACCTCAGGCTCTGCTAAATTAGATATAATGCGGGGATCCGTGCGGCCGCCAATCCCCCGGGATGGCGGGCCTGATGCAGCTCTGCAGCTTCCCGCTGAAATACGACGGCGCCCTGGGGAGCCCCGGGGATCCTCGGCCGGGCTTCCCCTTCCCCACCTGAAGCCCGCATTCAACAGGAAACTTTGTAGCTGGGCGATGATTGAGAGTCTGTCAGCGGGAGCTCGGAGTGTCTGCAGCCTCTGCTCCTGCACCCAAACCTATTCTCAGTGCATTGCTGCAGACATGCCCAGTTTGTGCTCAGTTCAGCTCTGCTTTCATTCCTAGTTTATACTCAGTTTATGCCGCAGGTTTTACTCAGTTTATGCCCAATTTTTACTCAGTTTATGCCGCAGGTTTTACTCAGTTTATGCCCAATTTTTACTCAGTTTATGCCCAATTTTTACTCAGTTTATGCCCAATTTTTACTCAGTTTATGCCCAATTTTTACTCAGTTTATGCTTAGTTTATCATCAGTTCATATTCAGTTTATACCCAAGTTTATTCTCAGTTTATGTCCTAGATTATTACTCTGTTAATGCCCCAGTTTATGCTCAGTTTATGCTCAGTTTATGCTCAGTTTTGCCCAGTTTTGCCCAGCTTATTGCTGCCCTCATGCTCAGTCTAACGCCTGATAGTCTCTGGACTTTCTTCCCAGCCTCACTGCCTCCGAGTCAATGTCAATCGACAGGACCAACTGAACACAAGTTGAGCTCAAAGCTGTCGGCTTTTGAGTTGATTTTTTATTTAAACTTATGACGATTAGCTGGGCAAAGAAGCTGTCACAATTTTATCCCTGGAGAAATATTGTAACCTGTGCGGACTTCCGGCTAACAGAAATCCCAGCGGGAGGCGGCGGGTGCGCTGGACCCCCCCCCCCTGCTGAGCAATCTGCCAGCAATCTCCTGCGCCTGACCGCCTCCGGCCTCTTCAAGCATGAGAAATGAAAAAAGACAAGAGCAGCGGCTCGGGGCTGCCCGTCTCCCAACAACTGACAGTCTTGAGGGGGAGCGGCCGGGCCGTCTTTCTAAGAAAGATGAAAATTAGGGCGACAGAAGGAGGGAGCGGAAAAGTCGCCCACAGCTGCACTTTTTTAGGGCCGCTTGACTGACTGCAGGTGCCGGTCTTCCGGGCGCCAGACTTCCAGCGGGGAGTTCGCGCCTGCCGCTCAGCTGCTGCAGCCGCCCCATCAGTAACAGAATTCCATCCCGGCAGCCGGCAACCCAGCTGAACACCCGGGCTGCCGTGTGTCATTGTCAACGGGTTGAAAAACTGAAATCTAAAAAGGTCGAAATTGGGATCTGAAATTCGGTTTCCTGTAGTGTTCATTTTCCTCACCTCCTGGTTCCGATTGATGTGAACTTTTAGGCAGCAGCTTCCTGCGCTTACTGCAGTCTCTTTCTTTAGGGTGCCTCCCAAGTGCTGTTGACTTTCCCGCTTCCCACAGCCTGAGCGTCAGGGTCTACAGGGAGACTGGCGGGCTCGTCATCTACGAGTTCTGGGAGTCGCTGGGCAGCTGGCGAAAGTTTTTGCCGAGTCCCGTCAGCAAAGAGCTCCGGAAGTGCA
>NIVC01003096.1:0-27500 GCA_002269645.1 Macrostomum lignano | reverse complement strand
CCATCAATCTGACAACCCATCAATCTGACAACCCATCAATCTGACAACCCATCAATCTGACAACCCATCAATCTGACAACCCATCAATCTGACAACCCATCAATCTGACAACCCATCAATCTGACAACCCATCAATCTGACAACCCATCACAAGTCGCAGCATCAAGTCGGGCATCACGGTGAAAGAAGCCAGCGCCAAGCCCGCCATCACTGCCATGCTGCGGCAGCCCAGCATCCCAGTCCCGAATCGCAGTCTTTAATTCAACCGGAACCCAACAGCAGCCGTGAATCAGATCTTTATCAGCTGTATAAATCTGATATCGCAGTGTAAACTCCGGAATGCAGAGACGCTGGCGCTTTAGATTTAATAGTGCGATAAATTTTTGTGATAATTTAATATCTCACTATCAATCTCTCTGCACACTACAGCCGTCTGGCAGCATCCTCCAAGGCATTGGTGAACGGTTCTTCAAAAGCTTTGAAGTTGCTAATTATACATCTGCTAGGCAGTCTGGAGGCTATTCTCAGTGCTGCCAGACTGTGACGGACCCAGCGGCCCGTACAGAAGCTGTGCACTGTTAACCCGTCTGAGATGCTGCATTCTGATAAGTGCACCGCTCCATCACGCTGAAGCTTAAAATAGCAAATGTTAGATATGTCACATCAACTCTGCCAAAGTTCATGTTCCCCAAAAATGGAATTTATTTCGATTTCACAATCCCATCACAATCCCAGCTTTATGCTAGCCATTCACAATCCCATCTTTATGCCGGGTGTTCACAATCCCATCTTTATGCCGGGTGTTCACAATCCCAGCTTTATGCCGGGTGTTCACAATCCCATCTCTATGCCGGGTGTTCACAATCCCAGCTTTATGCCGGGTGTTCACAATCCCATCTCTATGCCGGGTGTTCACAATCCCAGCTTTATGCCGGGTGTTTACAATCCCAGCTTTATGCCGGGTGTTCACAATCCCATCTCTATGCCGGGTGTTCACAATCCCAGCTTTATGCCGGGTGTTCACAATCCCATCTCTATGCCGGGTGTTCACAATCCCAGCTTTATGCCGGGTGTTCACAATCCCATCTTTATGCCGGGTGTTCACAATCCCATCTCTATGCCGGGTGTTCACAATCCCATCTTTATGCCGGGTGTTCACAATCCCATCTTTATACCGGGTGATCACAATCCTCATGTTTGTGTCATGAGAGCTCTTGCTTGCCAGAACTTCAGCTCTGGTGCCGCCAAGTCAGGTGACTTGTTCTCGTTGGGAATAAATTCGGTAGATCGCAGTTGCAACTCCCTCCCCTAAAAACAACATTTGATCGACTTCAGAGATCCATGCCCGTTTCTTCTTATGAAGTCTTTGACTGCAAGCATGGCCATCCCCTGCCAAATTCTGAAAGGGTTTTCCGTTGGCGGGACTTCCAATGTTCGAATCAGCTCCTGGCAGCGAGCCATGGTTCATGATTACGGTCTTGGGTGACTCATTCTAGTGCGGGGAAAGCCCACTTGCATTGCCATGGTATCCTTGGGGTGACATGGAATACTAGGCATAAAAATCTGGAATGGAAGCCAATTTGCAATTATTTTAACTTTAACATTGAGACCCGGGGAATTGAGACTCGGGGAATCGAGACTCTGGGAATTTATATCCGGGGAATCGATGTTATGGGAAAGAGGATTCAGGGAGCCTGACTGCCTGGCAATGCCGCCCAATCAGCCACCTGTCGCATCCATTTACTCATATTTTCCTGTTTAATTTTAATCCAGACTCCTCAATATCTTTACTCAATCAAATTTCTTCCCAATGCACTTCTCGCCAGAGTCGAGCAGCAGGGCACTGACAAGCTTCGAGCATTCAGCATCAAAACTACAGCAAGCGGGAGGAGCTGACAGCTAATGCTCACAGCTGTCATGCCGGCATGTCAAGTTCAACCAGCAGTCAGGGGCGGCGCGCCCGATCCCACCTGGTTTCCCCATTCGAAAATAATAAGTTTTGTTTTCGAGCGTGGGTGGAAAGGCGGCCTTCAATGCTTGTCCCCATCTGTCTGCCTGTGTCTGCAGCGCCAGTCCTGAACTCTGCTGTGCCTGTGTGGTCCCGTTCCCAAGCCGCTGCCAGTCCGCGGCCTGCCGCCCCCTGCTGTCTCCCGCGGCCCCGCCAGCTGAGTCAGCACAGTGCACCCAGTTAGTGGGGGTGGGGGGTTGCCGCCCCCGCAAAGTGCGCGAGCCCCCCTAATGGAGCGGCCCTTCACTGCTTCTTTGCCGAGTCTATTTTTAGAATCCAGCTTTGAGGGGCCGCAGTTTGAACAGCAAGTCGGGTGCGACCTGGCCATTTCCAGTGCAACAAACTCCATTGGCCAGAGCTGGCGTGAGTGTTTTTTGCCAACCAGCCAAGCACTGCCTTCTGGGGGGTGTTGCGGTTAAAAGCGCACGGCGCAAAAACCAACAACCAACCCTACAAACAGACCACACAAAGATCTGGCTAGTGGAGAAAGTTGAAGGCTGGCGGAAATCTTCAGGAAGCAACCGGCCGGGACTTTGAGCCTCCCGTGAGCAGGTGAGTCCTGCCGAGCCTCTTGTGCTAATCTCGACTCAAAAAGGAATTTCTCTTCCGGATACCGCTTGCTGGGTGGGAGCAAAGTCCCTGTCTGTGAATTTTTTAATTGCATTTCTAGTGCGGGTTGTCAGAGCCCTCAGTTCTGACTCAGCCTTGCAGGGTGTCAGAGCATCCCCAGTCCTGACTCTCAACCTTGCGGGGTGTCAGAGCATCCTCAGCCCAGTCCTGACTCTCAGCCTTGCAGAGTGCCAGAGCATCCCCAATCCTGACTCTCAGCCTTGCAGAGTGCCAGAGCATCCCCAATCCTGACTCTCAGCCTTGCAGAGTGCCAGAGCCCCTCCCCAGCCCTGACTCTCAGCCTTGCAGAGTGCCAGAGCCCCTCCCCAGCCCTGACTCTCAGCCTTGCAGAGTGCCAGAGCCCCTCCCCAGCCCTGACTCTCAGCCTTGCAGAGTGCCAGAGCCCCTCCCCAGCCCTGACTCTCAGCCTTGCAGAGTGCCAGAGCCCCTCCCCAGCCCTGACTCTCAGCCTTGCAGAGTGCCAATCCCCCTCCCGAGTTCTGACTCTCAGCTTTGCAGAATATCAGAGCATCCACAGTCCTGACTCTCAGCCTTGCAGAGTGCCAGAGCCCCTCCCCAGCCCTGACTCTCAGCCTTACAGAGTGCCAGACCTCCTCCCCAGTTCTGACTCTCAGCTTTGCAGAATATCAGAGCATCCACAGTCCTGACTCTCAGCCTTGCAGAGTGCCAGAGCCCCTCCCCAGTTCTGACTCTCAGCCTTACAGAGTGCCAGACCTCCTCCCCAGTTCTGACTCTCAGCTTTGCAGGGTGTCAGAGCATCCACAGTCCTGACTCTCAGCCTTGCAGAGTGCCAGACCTCCTCCCCAGTTCTGACTCTCAGCTTTGCAGGGTGTCAGAGCATCCACAGTCCTGACTCTCAGCCTTGCAGAGTGTCAGAGCATCCCCAGTCCTGACTCTCAGCTTTGCGGGTGTCAGAGAATCCCTAGTCCTGACTCTCAGCTTTGCGGGTGTCAGAGCATCCACAGTCCTGACTCTCAGCTTTGCAGAGTGTCAGAGAATCCCTAGTCCTGACTCTCAGCTTTGCAGAGTGCCAGAGCCCCTCCCCATTCCCGCTACAAGCGCCAGGACACAGCAGACAGTTGAAGAGTCCAAAGCAGGCGCCCACGCGGCCGTTGCCTAGTTCCTATTTTTAGTGCCCATAAGAAGTCCGAGAGCTATATTGGGCCATCGAGCAGTCAGTGAGTGAGAACTGTGTGTCACTCACTAGTCAGTCATTACCAGCTGCCGGGCTCTCAGCAACTGTCTGTATAATTTTCTCTGCTATTCCGCAACGCCCTGTCATTATCAGAGCTGAGCTTTTCCTGGCGCCTCGGGGACTCGGTTCTTTCAAACACAGCTCATCCCTTCTAGAGCAACTTCATCAATGATTGGCTTTGACACACCCGGCCTACTGCCGGCTCCAGATGCCATCTCGGGAAGCCTCAAATGGGGCAGTTGCCGCCAGAGAATAGAAACTGTACATCGGCTTGATGCGGGTGGCAGGCTGGCTGGTGAGGACCCCCCTCCAGCCTCCATTGTCTCGCTTGGCCGCATGTATCTGCTGCTGCTGAAAGGCGCCGCTAGGAAATTCTCGCGGCGTTGGTGAAGAGCAGAAAAAGCCCGAGGCAGGAATTTGCCCGAGCGCTTCAGAGCTGCCAGTCTGAGGCCGCTGAGCTGTTGAAAATTGGCGGTGCAGAGCGGCGCTGCTTGGGGGGGTCTCGGTTGCTTTTCCTCAAAAGCAGAATCCCAGAGCTAAGCCAGACATCGGCCTCACAAATTCTGCTAGAAGCTGGGAATTTCATATTCAAAATGCTTTTCAGCCTGTTTTTCGTCTTCTGAAGTTTGTAAGTCTTTTTCAAGAACTTTCAATCTCGCGTGTGAGACATTGTGAGGTGCCCGTTACTGATTGAAAACGGGACTGGCAGCGGGACTGGCAGCGGGACTGGCAGCGGGACTGGCAGCGGGACTGGCAGCGGGATTGACAGTGGGATTAGCAGCAGGACTGGAAGCGGGACTGGCAGCGGGATTGACAGTGGGACTGGCAGCGGGACTGGCAGCGGGATTGACATTGGGATTAGCAGCAGGAATGGCAGCGGGACTGGCAGCGGGATTAGCAGCGGGACTGGCAGCGGGATAGGCAGCGAAATTGTGACACCCATGCAAGCGGATTAAAATAGCCATTCCAAGGAGGCAGCCAGGGATGAGGAGGCAGCCAGGGATGAGGAGGCAGCCAGGGATGAGGAGGCAGCCAGGGATGAGTAGGCAGCCAGGGATGAGGAGGCAGCCAGGGATGAGGAGGCAGCCAGGGATGAGGAGGCAGCCAGGGATGAGGAGGCAGCCAGGGATGAGGAGGCAGCCAGGGATGAGGAGGCAGCCAGCGATGAGGAGGCAGCCAGCGATGAGGAGGCAGCCAGGGATGAGGAGGCAGCCAGGGATGAGGAGGCAGCTAGGGATGAGGAGGCAGCCAGGAATGAGTAGGCAGCCAGGAATGAGTAGGCAGCCAGGAATGAGTAGGCAGCCAGGAATGAGTAGGCAGCCAGGGATGAGGAGGCAGCCAGGGATGAGGAGGCAGCCAGGGATGAGGAGGCAGCCAGGGATGAGGAGGCAGCCAGGAATGAGTAGGCAGCCAGGAATGAGGAGGCAGCCAGGAATGAGTAGGCAGCCAGGAATGAGTAGGCAGCCAGGAATGAGTAGGCAGCCAGGAATGAGTAGGCAGCCAGGGATGAGGAGGCAGCCAGGGATGAGGAGGCAGCCAGGAATGAGTAGGCAGCCAGGAATGAGTAGGCAGCCAGGAATGAGTAGGCAGCCAGGGATGAGGAGGCAGCCAGGGATGAGGAGGCAGCCAGGGATGAGGAGGCAGCCAGGAATGAGTAGGCAGACAGGAATGAGTAGGCAGCCAGGAATGAGTAGGCAGCCAGGGATGAGGAGGCAGCCAGGGATGAGGAGGCAGCCAGGAATGAGTAGGCAGCCAGGAATGAGTAGGCAGCCAGGAATGAGTAGGCAGCCAGGGATGAGGAGGCAGCCAGGGATGAGGAGGCAGCCAGGGATGAGGAGGCAGCCAGGGATGAGGAGGCAGCCAGGAATGAGTAGGCAGCCAGGGATGAGGAGGCAGCCAGGGATGAGGAGGCAGCCAGGAATGAGTAGGCAGCCAGGAATGAGTAGGCAGCCAGGAATGAGTAGGCAGCCAGGAATGAGTAGGCAGCCAGGGATGAGGAGGCAGCCAGGGATGAGGAGGCAGCCAGGGATGAGGAGGCAGCCAGGAATGAGTAGGCAGCCAGGGATGAGGAGGCAGCCAGGAATGAGTAGGCAGACAGGAATGAGTAGGCAGCCAGGAATGAGTAGGCAGCCAGGAATGAGGAGGCAGCCAGGAATGAGTAGGCAGCCAGGAATGAGTAGGCAGCCAGGGATGAGGAGGCAGCCAGGGATGAGGAGGCAGCCAGGGATGAGGAGGCAGCCAGGGATGAGGAGGCAGCCAGGGATGAGGAGGCAGCCAGGGATGAGGAGGCAGCCAGGGATGAGTAGGCAGCCAGGGATGAGGAGGCAGCCAGGGATGAGGAGGCAGCCAGGAATGAGTAGGCAGCCAGGAATGAGTAGGCAGCCAGGGATGAGTAGGCAGCCAGGAATGAGTAGGCAGCCAGGAATGAGTAGGCAGCCAGGGATGAGGAGGCAGCCAGGGATGAGGAGGCAGCCAGGGATGAGGAGGCAGCCAGGGATGAGGAGGCAGCCAGGGATGAGGAGGCAGCCAGGGATGAGGAGGCAGCCAGGAATGAGGAGGCAGCCAGGGATGAGGAGGCAGCCAGGGATGAGGAGGCAGCCAGGGATGAGGAGGCAGCCAGGGATGAGGAGGCAGCCAGGAATGAGTAGGCAGCCAGGGATGAGGAGGCAGCCAGGAATGAGTAGGCAGCCAGGAATGAGGAGGCAGCCAGGAATGAGTAGGCAGCCAGGAATGAGTAGGCAGCCAGGAATGAGTAGGCAGCCAGGAATGAGTAGGCAGCCAGGGATGAGGAGGCAGCCAGGGATGAGGAGGCAGCCAGGGATGAGGAGGCAGCCAGGGATGAGGAGGCAGCCAGGGATGAGGAGGCAGCCAGGGATGAGGAGGCAGCCAGGAATGAGGAGGCAGCCAGGGATGAGGAGGCAGCCAGGAATGAGTAGGCAGCCAGGGATGAGGAGGCAGCCAGGGATGAGGAGGCAGCCAGGGATGAGGAGGCAGCCAGGAATGAGTAGGCAGCCAGGAATGAGTAGGCAGCCAGGGATGAGGAGGCAGCCAGGGATGAGGAGGCAGCCAGGTATGAGGAGGCAGCCAGGAATGAGGAGGCAGCCAGGGATGAGGAGGCAGCCAGGAATGAGTAGGCAGCCAGGAATGAGTAGGCAGCCAGGATTGAGTAGGCAGCCAGGGATGAGTAGGCAGCCAGGGATGAGGAGGCAGCCAGGGATGAGGAGGCAGCCAGGAATGAGTAGGCAGCCAGGAATGAGTAGGCAGACAGGAATGAGTAGGCAGCCAGGAATGAGTAGGCAGCCAGGGATGAGGAGGCAGCCAGGGATGAGGAGGCAGCCAGGGATGAGGAGGCAGCCAGGAATGAGTAGGCAGCCAGGAATGAGTAGGCAGCCAGGGATGAGGAGGCAGCCAGGAATGAGTAGGCAGCCAGGAATGAGTAGGCAGCCAGGGATGAGGAGGCAGCCAGGGATGAGGAGGCAGCCAGGGATGAGGAGGCAGCCAGGGATGAGGAGGCAGCCAGGGATGAGGAGGCAGCCAGGAATGAGTAGGCAGCCAGGGATGAGGAGGCAGCCAGGGATGAGGAGGCAGCCAGGGATGAGGAGGCAGCCAGGGATGAGGAGGCAGCCAGGAATGAGTAGGCAGCCAGGGATGAGGAGGCAGCCAGGGATGAGGAGGCAGCCAGGAATGAGTAGGCAGCCAGGAATGAGTAGGCAGCCAGGGATGAGGAGGCAGCCAGGGATGAGGAGGCAGCCAGGAATGAGGAGGCAGCCAGGAATGAGTAGGCAGCCAGGAATGAGTAGGCAGCCAGGAATGAGGAGGCAGCCAGGGATGAGGAGGCAGCCAGGAATGAGTAGGCAGCCAGGAATGAGTAGGCAGCCAGGGATGAGTAGGCAGCCAGGGATGAGGAGGCAGCCAGGAATGAGGAGGCAGCCAGGAATGAGTAGGCAGCCAGGAATGAGTAGGCAGCCAGGAATGAGTAGGCAGCCAGGGATGAGGAGGCAGCCAGGGATGAGGAGGCAGCCAGGAATGAGTAGGCAGCCAGGAATGAGTAGGCAGCCAGGAATGAGTAGGCAGCCAGGGATGAGGAGGCAGCCAGGGATGAGGAGGCAGCCAGGGATGAGGAGGCAGCCAGGAATGAGTAGGCAGCCAGGGATGAGGAGGCAGCCAGGGATGAGGAGGCAGCCAGGGATGAGGAGGCAGCCAGGAATGAGCCACCGGCATGCAACTGGACACCGCATTTTCCGCAGCAATTTTTCTTAGAAGAAAACCATTTAGCGACAGGAAGCGGCGGGCGCCTCAGTGACTCGCCAGATTTTGCTGCTCGAGTGCGGAGCCGCAGCGGGAATGCAAATTTCTTTGGGGCAACGCTGCCTCGCGCTGCTTCACTGGCGAGTTGCAGTGAGTTCCGTGAATGCGGTGGCGCGAGACGGTTGCCACCCGCAGCCCGCCCGCAGCCAGTTCTGCGGCTGCAGCGACCGCCCTGTCTGCCTGTCTGCCTGTCTGCTGCTGCTGCCGCTGCAATTGCAGTTCAGCTTGTCCGACTCTGCTTCTCTCTGCCTCTCGTCCTGACCTCTTCTCTGCTCCTCCTATCTGTCCTGTCCTATCTGTCCTGTCCTGTCTGTCCTGTCCTATCTGTCCTGTCCTGTCTGTCCTGTCCTGTCTGTCCTGTCCTGTCTGTCCTGTCCTGTCTGTCCTGTCCTGTCTGTCCTGTCCTGTCTGTCCTGTCCTATCTATCCTGTCCTATATGTCCTGTCCTATCTACCCTGTCCTGTCTGTCCTGTCCTATCTGTCCTGTCCTATCTGTCCTGTCCTGTCTGTAGTGTCCTATCTATCCTGTCCTGTCTGTCCTGTCCTATCTGTCCTGTCCTGTCTGTCCTGTCCTATCTGTCCTGTCCTATCTGTCCTGTCCTGTCCGTCCTGTCCTATCTATCCTGTCCTATCTGTCCTGTCCTGTCTACCCTGTCCTGTCTGTCCTGTCCTATATGTCCTGTCCTATATGTCCTGTCCTATCTGTCCTGTCCTGTTCGTCCTGTCCTATCTATCCTGTCCTATCTGTCCTGTCCTATCTGTCCTGTCCTGTCCTATCTGTTCTGTTCTATCTGTCCTGTCCTATCTGTCCTGTCCTGTCTGTCCTGTCCTATCTGTCCTGTCCTATATGTCCTGTCCTATCTACCCTGTCCTGTCTGTCCTGTCCTATCTGTCCTACTCTATCTGTCCTGTCCTGTCCTCTCTGGCCTGTCTGCTCCAACCTGGCTCCTCTACTGCCATATTAGTCAGGCTTTTGTTTTTGTTTTTACGCTTAAGAACAGCTTCTTTGACAGAAAAGAGCATCATTGATTGAGCTGAGCCGGAGAATCTGCAGCTCTTCCTTTGCTGCTCCCCTTCCAGTTGACTTCTGGGTGATGCGAAACTGCTTCGTTTTCCACGAGTCTTTTTCGCATCTGTCCTGCCTGCATCTGTCCTGTCCGCATCTGTCCTGCCCGCATCTGTCCTGTCTGCATCTGTCCTGTCCGCATCTGTCCTGTCTGCATCTGTCCTGCCCGCATCTGTCCTGTCTGCATCTGTCCTGTCCGCATCTGTCCTGTCTGCATCTGTCCTGTCCGCATCTGTCCTGTCCTGTCTGTCCTGTCCTGTCTGTCCTGTCCTGTCTGTCCTGTCCTGTCTGTCCTGTCCTATCTGTCCTGTCCTGTCTGTAGTGTCCTATCTATCCTGTCCTGTCTGTCCTGTCCTATCTGTTCTGTCCTGTCCGTCCTGTCCTATCTGTCCTGCTAGCATCTGTCCTGTCCGCATCTGTCCTGTCCTGTCTGTCCTGTCCTGTCTGTCCTGTCCTGTCTGCCCTGTCCTGTCTGTCCTGTCCTATCTGTCCTGTCCTGTCTGTAGTGTCCTATCTATCCTGTCCTGTCTGTCCTGTCCTATCTATCCTGTCCTATCTGTCCTGTCCTATCTATCCTGTCCTATCTGTCCTGTCCTATCTGTCCTGCTAGCATCTGTCCTGTCCGCATCTGTCCTGTCCTGTCTGTCCTGTCCTGTCTGTCCTGTCCTGTCTGTCCTGTCCTGTCTGTCCTGTCCTGTCTGTCCTGTCCTGTCTGTCCTGTCCTGTCTGTCCTGTCCTGTCTGTCCTGTCCTGTCTGTCCTGTCCTATCTGTCCTGTCCTGTCTGTAGTGTCCTATCTATCCTGTCCTGTCTGTCCTGTCCTGTCTGTCCTGTCCTGTCTGTCCTGTCCTGTCTGTCCTGTCCTGTCTGTCCTGTCCTGTCTGTCCTGTCCTGTCTGTCCTGTCCTGTCTGTCCTGTCCTGTCTGTCCTGTCCTGTCTGTCCTGTCCTGTCTGTCCTGTCCTGTCTGTCCTGTCCTGTCTGTCCTGTCCTATCTGTCCTGTCTGTAGTGTCCTATCTATCCTGTCCTGTCTGTCCTGTCCTGTCTGTCTTGTCCTGTCTGTCCTGTCCTGTCTGTCCTGTCCTGTCTGTCCTGTCCTGTCTGTCCTGTCCTGTCTGTCCTGTCCTATCTGTCCTGTCCTGTCTGTAGTGTCCTATCTATCCTGTCCTGTCTGTCCTGTCCTATCTGTCCTGTCCTGTCCGTCCTGTCCTATCTATCCTGTCCTATCTATCCTGTCCTATATATCCTGTCTTATCTGTTCTGTTCTATCTGTCCTGTCCTGTCCTATCTGTCCTGTCCTATCTGTCCTGTCCTATCTGTCCTGTCTGCATCTGTCCTGCCTGCATCTGTCCTGCCTGCATCTGTCCTGTCCGCATCTGTCTTGCCCGCATCTGTCCTTCTTGCGCCTGTCCTGCCAGATTTTATCCCATCCGCTGCATTGTGGTCTTGGCCAGCTTCAAGAAGATTATTTCTGCTACTAGCAGGTCTGTGTTCAGCAGATTCCCCCCGGCAGCCGTGCAAGTGTACTTTTGCCCCCCGGCTGCTTCAAGTGCTCCTCCGCTCTCCTGCACTTAGGCGAGACGGAGAGGCGGAGAGGCCGGGAGAGTCTCCGCTTTCTCTTCCCCTTTTTCCTTTCGCCCAGAGCTTCCCTTGTCCAAAAATGGCAACTCGTGCCGCCCGCCGTCTCCCCACGTCTCTCAGCCCCCGGGAGCCCGCGGGGGACTTTAGAACGCGGAGTGCGGGAAGAAAATCCCCTCTCAGCCTCGGTCGGAGAGCAGCCGATATTTTCGGGCCTTCGCTGGGAGCGGCGGGGATCCGGTTATCGATCGGCGCCTATTTTTAGCTCAAGACGGGCGCGTCTAGAAATTTCTGGCGCGCGGGGGCCACGGCTGTTTGGAGAGGCGCGGGGGGGGCGCCAGCAGCGGCACAGAGGGCCTCAGAGCGCCCAGTTGCCGGGCAACAGCCAATAGCGGCTCGGTGGGGAGGAGAATCCGGACAGAAATAGCGCGGGCCTCCCCCGCCCGTATAAATCCCCGGTCCCGGCCCAGCAATTGCTGATTTCTCCCGCTCCTGCAAGCAGAGCAAGCCAAAGAGCAGCTGAACCAAACCGGATTTCGGCTCCGCAGACTTGAAGCCAACAGCAGACCCAAGTAAGTCCCCTTCAAGTTCCTACCAGAGCGTGGGAAAAGCGGCAAGCCTGCACCAAGGCAATAAAGACCTTTATCTAGCTCGTATCTGTGCAGTCTTTGTTCCCTTATCACCAGCACTCGCCAGATGAAGACACTCTGGCCAGGGGCTCCCAGTCTTACACCAAAACTGTAAGGCCGATAAGAGCGGCAGGGCAGGAGAACCTGCAGAGTTTTATAATTTCTTTGCCTTCCCGAAAGGCCGGGCGGCCCCAAGTGCATGGCCGCATGCCGGCACCCAGTAACCCATTGAATTTTGCTCCTAACGATAATGGCTCCATTTCCCCTTGTAAAACCGAGTGCAGTTTGGGGTCACTGCAGCTGGCTGCGGGTCCTGCGGTGATGCTCTGCGGGCTGCAGCCGCCTGCCTGCACTTTTCCAGATGGCTAGCGGGGGAGCAGCGGACTGGAGGCTGGCCGTCATATATAGCACCCCATCACCCACCCCTGGCAGCTCACAATAGAAAGCTCTCTTGAACCATTGATGCATTGACTTGACATCCCAGCAACCCAGTGCACCTGCAGCAGGCATTCAGGCTGCTGCCTCTGCGGCTCTCTCTTGGTTTCACTTTGTTGCTCTTGGGCGGTGCAGACGCAATGACTCCTCTCCACTCCACAGGTGATCCGCAGGTGATCCGCAACCATGACTGACATTCTGGCTGGCGAGCGAGTCCTGCAAAGCACCGTGCTACGCGAGAAAGGTGAGAGTCTCCGCCCCGCCTTCCCCCTACTCAACACTGCTCACTAGTCTATAGCACTTGTACTTTAGCGCTGCCTCCGCAGCCGCCAGCGACACTCTACTGGCAGTAGGGCAAAGCGCATCTCCAACCGGCACTCGAATCCGCTGTTTCAGGCGAGTTCGCCAAGACCGGCAGCCCCAACCTGGTCTGCACGGCGCTGCCCTCCCACTGGCGCTCCAACAAGAGCCTGCCGAACCCCTTCAAGGTGGTGGCACTCGGCGAGGTGCCCGACGGCACCAGGGTGACGCTGGCGGCTGGAAATGAGGAGAACTGCTTCGCCGAGATGAAAAATCCGGTGGCCTACATGAACTCGCAGGTGGCCAAGTTCAACGACCTTCGCTTCATCGGGCGCAGCGGCAGAGGTGAGCAGGGGCGTTGGCATCGGCCGCTCATAATTCACCACACAATTTAATTCACCACTTTGCTGCAGGCCGCTCTCATTTTTTATGGGATTCTCATTGATCTCATGGGCTTCTCATTGATCTCATGGGCTTCTCATTGATCTCATGGGCTTCTCATTTTGTTCATCGGATTCTTATTGGTCTCATGGGCTTCTCATTGATCTCATGGGCTTCTCATTGATCTCATGGGATTCTCATTGATCTCATGGGATTCTCATTGATCTCATGGGCTTCTCATTGATCTCATGGGCTTCTCATTTTGTTCATCGGATTCTTATTGATCTCATGAGCTTCACATTGATCTCATGGGCTTCTCATTTTGTTCATCGGATTCTTATTGGTCTCATGGGCTTCTCATTGATCTCATGGACTTCTCATTTTGTTCATCGGATTCTTATTGATCTCATGGGCTTCTCATTTTGTTCATCGGATTCTTATTGGTCTCATGGGCTTCTCATTGATCTCATGGGCTTCTCATTTTGTTCATCGGATTCTTATTGGTCTCATGGGCTTCTCATTGATCTCATGGACTTCTCATTTTGTTCATCGGATTCTTATTGATCTCATGGGCTTCTCATTTTGTTCATGGTATTCTTATTGATCTCATGGGCTTCTGATTTTGTTCATCGGATTCTCATTGATCTCATGGGCTTCTCATTGATCTCATGAGCTTCTCATTGATCTCATGAGCTTCACATTGATCTCATGGGCTTCTCATTGATCTCATGGGCTTCTCATTGATCTCATGGGCTTCTCATTTTGTTCATCGGATTCTTATTGGTCTCATGGGCTTCTCATTGATCTCATGGACTTCTCATTTTGTTCATCGGATTCTTATTGATCTCATGGGCTTCTCATTGATCTCATGGGCTTCTCATTGATCTCATGGGCTTCTCATTTTGTTCATCGGATTCTTATTGGTCTCATGGGCTTCTCATTGATCTCATGGACTTCTCATTTTGTTCATCGGATTCTTATTGATCTCATGGGCTTCTCATTGATCTCATGGGCTTCTCATTGATCTCATGGGATTCTCATTGATCTCATGGGATTCTCATTGATCTCATGGGCTTCTCATTGATCTCATGGGCTTCTCATTGATCTCATGACAAATGGGCTTCTCATTGATCTCATGGACTTCTCATTGATCGCATGGACTTCTCATTGATCTCATGGGATTCTCATTGATCTCATGACAAATGGGCTTCTCATTGATCTCATGGGATTCTGATTGATCTCATGGGATTCTCATTGATCTCATGGGATTCTGATTGATCTCATGGGATTCTCATTGATCTCATGGGATTCTGATTGATCTCATGGGATTCTCATTGATCTCATGCGATTCTCATTGATCTCATGGGATTCTCATTGATCTCATGCGATTCTCATTGATCTCATGGGATTCGCATTGATCTCATGACAAATGGGCTTCTCATTGATCTCATGGGCTTCTCATTGATCTCATGAGATTCTATTTGGCTTCACAGTTACCACTTGCAACCAAAATCCCAGGCTCAAATCCGGTTTGGCTTGAAAGGCCGTTTTTAATTGCCTTTTTTTAATTTTCGCCCCATATCCGTTTCAGGCAAATTTCTGAACCTGTCAATCACCATCGAGACCTACCCGCCGCAGATCGCCGTCTACAGCAAGGCCATCAAGGTCACGGTTGACGGGCCCCGCGAGCCGCGCAGCAAAATCAGTGAGTGAGCCGCTGAGGCGGGGGGGGGGGTCGGCCACTCTGCTGTAGGATACTGTATTTATCCCCAAATATCGCCCAGCATCGCGTGAGATCTCAGCCCGCTGAAATAGCAAATCAGTGGGCTCCACATGGCCCAGCCTCTCTGCCTCATCTGGCTGGGATCGGAATTGCCGGGTCATTAAAAACAAAAAAGCGCCTCCCTCGGCTGCGCGTGCAGCTGCCCGCAAAGGGCCGATTTTGTCTTTCATGTCGATCTCCCTTTTTGAGCAAAATACAAAGCCGGCCGCTGGAGATGTTTTTAGGCTTGAATGTTTGGAATTGCGCGGCGCGAGGTGGGGAGGAGACGCCGGCCCAGCAATTTTCATTTTTCTGCCTTCCTACTCGGCGTCTGAAAGCAGAAACTGATCCAGACTAATTCTCCACCTGCCATTTGAAGAGCTCCTCAGATGGGATTTGCCAGATGGGGCGCCCGAACAGAATTCCAGGGCGGCTTTTACACAGATTTTATTCCAGCTGCTCTTCACGCCGGCGCTCGGCCGGCCCCGCTTAACTCGCAGCCGTTGCTTTCCTCTCTTCACCGACCAGTTCTGCCCCCAGCTATGCTACTTGCAGTAGAAATTAACGCAAATTATAAAACTTTTCAGAGCGTCTGAACGAGGACTCGCTGCCGCGGCACCACCGGCACTCCGGCTCGTCCGGGTCGCCGGGAGCTCCGCCCTACCCGCTGCTGGACCGGAACCTCTTGCGGTGCAGCATCGACGGCCACTTCAAAGGCTTCTCGCTGCCCGGATCGCCGAGCACGCCGGAGATGTACAGGGAAAACAGATGTGAGCAGCTGCAGCTTCTATGCTGTCACTGATTTCTAGGGGATTTCACAGTCTAATTTATCGGCTTTCTAATAATTTTGCTTGCTTTCTAAAAACGTTGTATTGAATTTTAGTTGCAGTGTCTCAGAAACGCAATGCGGTATTTTGCTGATAGGGAGGATGAGCTTCTAAGAAATTCAAACGTCGAAATTTTGGGCTTTTTTCGAACTCAATGTCGGATTTTGCTGCTTTCTAAGAAAGTCAAATTTCTTTTCACTCGTTTTTTAAGCAACTCGGTTGCCCCTCATTTATCTGATTCCTGCCAACTAAGTGCTGGTTTCCAAGTGCTGGTTTCAAGGTGCTGAAGCCCATTTGCGAATTCCAGCCCGCAGCGACGGCGAGGTGGTCGGCCTTGTCAGGGCGAAAATCCCCCGCACGGACAGTGGCGACAGCCTCGCCAGCCGCGTCGCCAAGGTGCCCAGCGCCGACAACCTGGACTCCCGCTGCAGCCAGAACCCGCATCTGGATGCCGCGCTGCGCGACCCGGAGGCTCCGCCGCCACCGCCGCCGCTGCCACCGCAGCTTCAGCTGCCGCCACCTCCGCCGCCGCCGCCGCCGCCGCCACGACCGCTGCAACAGCCGCTGCCGCCTCCGTCGCTGCTTCGCCGCTGCAACAGCCAGTCAGCCAGCAGCGGGAGCTGGCAGTCCGCCTTCGCAGCCTTCGCTGCCGTCACCCAGCAACAGCAGCAGCAGCTGTCAAGCGGCTCGGCCTTCACCCGCATGCAGCTCCGGCGCTCCATGACGGAGGACTCCGAGGACACAAATGGCAGCCACGAGAACAGCCCGGGCCGCTGGTCGCCAAACAGCCACTGCAGCCACCAGTCGGTCTGGAAGCCGTACAGCAGCGGCAACGACATGGAGTGACGTAGCTGGCGATTCATTCCACTGACTTTGGAGCAGCCAACACTGTTGCTCTGCGGGACATTGTTCCCTCATGCGAATATTTCCCGTTGCTTGTCTATCACTGTCTTGTCTTTGGTGCGCGGTCTCTGCCCCCCCCCTTGCATGTTTCTGCTCGAGTTCAATTTTTAGTGCAAATGAACGCGGATTTTTTATCCTTTTTGTCGTGAAAGTAGGGTACTCGCAGTGTCTGGTCTTGCACCCCTCTGCTGCTATTTCACAAGCTGCTCTCATTGTAGTTTGTTCTGTCTGCTTCAGCCTCCCAACTGGTCGCCCATTTAGCTTTGTTTGGCCTGCCTTCATCAAAGTTCTTATTCGATGCACTTCATGCTCTCTTAGCAATCGTTCATGCCGAACTGGTTTCTGTCCGCTTGTTGCTTCTGCAATTTCCTGTGCATTTAATCCAGCAGCCTCTCTCAACGCTTTAGCGAAAAAAATAATTAGAAAAACTGGTCGCACTTTTTACTAATATAACTATTTTACTAAACACTCTACTTGCCGCAGTAGCGAGCTGCGCGCGCTTGCATGCGAGAAAATGCAAATTGAACATTCGCTCTGCTCCGGTCTGTATCGTATATATAGTTTACGTTTAGTCCGCGTTGTGCCGGTCAGAAGTCCTGAAGTGCGTCCTGTATTTGTTTATGGCTTTCTGTGCCCAAGTCCAGCTCCAAGTGAAGACTCTTGTACCCAATATTTTATGCCAGATATACTGAATACGAAACGCAAATTTCTGCGCTGGTCAACAAACAGCTTAACTGCCGGAGTTCGGCTTTTCCATCGTACAGCGTTGCGGGGAACTGACTCGTGAATTGGAAGGAGTCTTGATTTTATCAGACTCTCGGCTCTCTGTTGAGAAACAAATTTCTCCAGCAAGTTGCACTTTAGCGCAGCTGGCACTTGTGACTGTCAGGGGGAAGGGTGAGAGGGAAAGGGCCGATATTTTATGGGGGGTGGCGAGGCAGTTTCAACAGCCAATAAGCGCGTTTTAAACGGTCTAGCCCCGGGCCAGAGAATTTTATCGATCGATCCGTACATGTGGGTACAACCCGTACACACATGCACATATCAACGCTTCGATGGCCTTTGGGCTGAACGGGTCTGGGCGAATGGGTTAATTGAGCGGATGGGCCACAGTGGTGTATTGTGTACATAGAATCGGAATTAGATACATGTAATGTACAGTACTCAGAAAGCACAGCAGAGTTAACATGAGGACATACATGTATGTATTTTTGCGGTTATAATTACACATAATTACTGTTACAGGTTCAAATCATAAATTTGTATATTTTATTACTTTGCATTGCAATAATTTTCCTGTATGTATAAAAATGTACTTTTACTTTCACCCAAACACAATAGAGCAATTGCCATTATTCCACATTTGCTCTCCCATGTAGGCATTTCATCACGTGACTGATTTACACTCCTTAATTACGAGTATCTATCCACCCCTCCTTTTGTTATTTTTACTAGAGGCGACACTGTCAGACAACCGGCGAAAGGCATTGCTGCCCATTCCACCGCCCCCCCCCTGAGCAGGCACACAGGCGCAGCGGATCCGTACGCAGTCACACAAAGCACACACTCACACAGGAGTGTACACACAGTGACCCTAACTTTATTTATTGTTAGGTATGCAGTACACTTCACTATGGCGTTGGCCCTCAAGGGCGTTATTTGCACGAGAAGACCCCAGCTGAGATTCCAATTTTGCCCCATATTAACGTGACTGCACTTGGAATCGAGCCTGGACCGCTGGAACATAAGACCGCCGCGCTAGACCACCAAGGAGGGTAGGAGAGGGGAATGGGGCTTACCCCACATTCACTGCACCCCTTATCTTTGTATTAGCGTGAAATACGCGCGGAATAGGGACATCTGTGCCGGGCAAAGTATGCAGCAGGCACAATCGTGCAATGCACTTGTTTAGCGTGCCGCTCTGTTAAACAAATTGTTGGAGTCGTAAGCGCATTTCGGTCTTCACTAAACTCAGCTATTGGTGACATTGTGCGCGCATATCTTCATTATGGACTTATACTTTTAGTGCTAACAAATCATCACAAAATTTCTGGAGTCGATGAGGGCCCATGACACACATGCACAGGCTAATAATGCAGGTACTTGCAAGCAGGCAGGCACACCCGACCCGCCGCGGGTGGCGGAGCTGCAATCTGATGCACTGCAGGAGGGCAGCACTGCGGGAGGGCACCGAGACTCCTGCAGTTTTTGCACTGCAGTTCAGTCTGGCCCGGGCGGGCGAATCTGTTTATCCTTTACTGTGCCGTTGATCCGCCGCTTTGGGCATTGAAAGCAACTCTGAGGCATCGGTAGCGGTTCTGAAGTGGCCGAGTGCCTCGACCGTCAGTGCAAGGGAAGTATTTCTAGGGTGAAAATGCATCAGCCATCGAGACTATACACTATAAGTTAAGCACAGTTGGCTTCGGTTAGTAGACTGCCAAATAGGCTGCTTGCGTCACTTCTGGCCGCCACTATATAATTATTAGGAGCTGCTGCTGTGGTAGGTTAGCAGCTCTGAGCTCAGCACAAACTGCTGATTGCCGTTGGTTGCCACACCTGGCCGCCTCGCTGCGATGCACACGTGTTCAAGTGAATGTTTAAGAATGAGGCAGAAGCAGGTTCGATATGGGAACTATTCGATCTGATTAAAAATGGCTGCTGATATATTTTTAGAACAAGAAAAAATGAAGAACGATGAATCAAATCGATAAATATGGTAGCATCGCAGGCAGTAAAGCAAAGATGACTGAAGTTAAAGCAGATTAAAGCTACTATCAAGGGCTTTTAATGCTACTGATACACTAAGATGATCGAGTAATCTTTACTGTACTCAGACCCTAATTCACTGAGTCAAAGAGCAGCACATGAAAATGATCAAGAGACGAACCAGCCGAGAATAATCTGTTCGCAAAAATACATGTACAGCAAAGAGATTTCACAGGAGGTTTGCAGTCGTAGTGACCTTCTACTTTGGTTGTCCGCGCGTGCACTTCAGAAGTGCTTTCTATAGTTAATGCTAAAACAGAAAAGGGGAACTGATGGCAAAGGCTCAGGATCGCTGCAGCAGATGGAAAGCATTGGTTCAAGTAGACTAGAGCAGCTCAGGCAAATGGAAAAAGCAGAGCAGATAAGATTACATGCAGTGCGCAAAAGCAGTCTCTCAATCCTCTCTCAATCCTGCCGACAAATAGCAAACTGTTCGATTGATTCAAAAATCCTTTGTAGGAGACGAAGGGTCACAGAAAAATTAATGTTTCAATTTACACGACATTTTCTATAGTCTTTTATAAACTGCCAAAGAGAAAAAGCTCGAGACTCATCTTGGGATGCAATTATTTCACGCCGAAGTCTAAAAAAGTTTCGTTCTGTCAGTGTGCCCAGCAGGGCTGGCCATAGACTACGGCTGTCACTCTAACCCCACTCTGCTATGCAAAGCTTTCCAGCCAGTGCCCAGCAGGGCTGGCCATAGTTTATGGCTGTCACTTTAACCCCACTCTGCTATGCAAAGCTTTCCAGCCAGTGCCCAGCAGGGCTGGCCATAGTTTATGGCTGTCACTCTAACCCCACTCTGCTATGCAAAGCTTTCCAGCCAGTGCCCAGCAGGGCTGGCCATAGTTTATGGCTGTCACTTTAACCCCACTCTGCTATGCAAAGCTTTCCAGCCAGTGCCCAGCAGGGCTGGCCATAGTTTATGGCTGTCACTCTAACCCCACTCTGCTATGCAAAGCTTTCCAGCCAGTGCCCAGCAGGGCTGGCCATAGACTACAGCTGCCACTCTAACCCCACTCTGCTATGCAAAGCTTTCCAGCCAGTGTGCCCAGCAGGGCTGGTCATAGACTATGGCTGCCACTCTAACCCCACTCTGCTATGCAAAGCTTTCCAGCCAGTGTGCCCAGCAGGGCTGGCCATAGCCACTTTAACCCCAGACTGCTATGCAAAGCTTTCCAGCTAGTGCCCAGCAGGGCTGGCCATAGACTATGGCTGCCACTCGAACCCCACGTTGCTGGCCATGCTCGGCAGTAAAGGCTCTGCAGAAGTGAACTACAAAAATATTACCAGCGGCTAAGTCTTTAGTTATAGACAGCTCTGCCGACTATCCAACAGCTTGAAGTTAGTCTCATACTAGTTGTGATATGGACATCAATTTGTTAATCTGCGCTGTTAATCGTGTTAGTTGTTAATCGTTAAGACACTAAGTACTGTCAAATCTCCTACTCAGCGACCAGGCCTACTGACCGGTGCGAAAGTGCGCCAGGAACTCCATGGGCAGCGGGAAGATGATGGTGGAGTTCTTCTCCGCCGAGATCACATTCAGCGTGTGCAGGTAGCGCAGCTGCAGGGCGAATGGCGACTCCTGGATGACTACAGCGGCCTCCCGCAGCGCTCGGCTGGCCTTCTGCTCGCCCTCGGCCATGATCACTTTCGCCCGCGCCTCCCTGGCGGCCTCCGCCTCCGCCGCCATTGCTCGCTGTAGCTGCACTGGCAGGCGTACGTCCTTGATCTCCACCCGCTCCACCTTGACGCCCCAGGGATCGGTGGCGAGGTCCAGGCACTCCTGCATCATGCAGCTGATCTCCTCGCGCTCGGAAAGAATCTCGGACAGGTTCTTCGTGCCCAGCACGTTGCGCAGGGTTGTCTGGGCTAGCAGGCGGGTCGACCGGTCCGCGTCCTCAACGTTGGTGACGCTGACCACCGGGCTGAAGATCCGGTAGTACACCACCGCGTCCACCGCCACGGTCACCGAGTCCTTCGTTAGAACTTCTTGCGGAGGCACGTCGAATGTCACGGTGCGGAGGTCCACGATGCGCACGCTGTCGCAGCAGGGGATGATGAAGAACAGGCCGGGGCCCTTGCCCTGCTGGCCGAGCACGCGGCCGAGGCGGAGCACCACCGCCCGCTCGTACTCGGCCACCACGCGGAGGCAGAAGATCAGCGAGAACGGGAAGGTCAGCGCGATGAGGGCCAGGCTGCAGATGTACAGGCAGCTTGAGCAGCCGCTGTCCGGGGTGGCTGCGTCCGATTGCCACTGGTCTCCGCCGGCTGCGAGGAGCGCCGACTGCGGCAGCGGCTGCTGTTGGGGCGCCGCCTTCAGGATGCTCGGCGGCGGCGACACCGAAGAAGGCGACGGCGGCTGCCCCGGCGCTTCGTTCGACCAGCCGACGGAGCGGCGCTGCCGGCGCTGCCGCTGCGGCTGCTGCAGCTGCGGCTCCTCCTTGTCCTCCGGCTGCGACTGGGGACTGAAAAGAGCGGCAGTCGGAGACGCTCCTGAGCTTCGGGCACTGCCGCTCACGGAATCGAACCACGGGTCCTGCTCACAATGCGGCCATGATTTCCAACACACTTTGCTTGGGGTTGGCCTGATTTCCAATGCCAGTCATGTACACACTCTGCTTGGGTTGGCCTGATTTCCAATGCCAGTCATGTACACACTCTGCTTGGGTTGGCCTGATTTCCAATGCCAGTCATGTACACACTTTGCTTGGGGTTGGCTCTGATTTCCAATGCCAGTCATGTACACACTCTGCTTGGGGGTGGCCTGATTTCCAATGCCAGTCATGTACACACTCTGCTTGGGTTGGCCTGATTTCCAATGCCAGTCATGTACACACTCTGCTTGGGTTGGCCTGATTTCCAATGCCAGTCATGTACACACTCTGCTTGGGTTGGCCTGATTTCCAATGCCAGTCATGTACACTCTGCTTGGGTTGGCCTGATTTCCAATGCCAGTCATGTACACACTCTGCTTGGGTTGGCCTGATTTCCAATGCCAGTCATGTACACACTCTGCTTGGGTTGGCCTGATTTCCAATGCCAGTCATGTACACACTCTGCTTGGGGGTGGCCCTTCTAGGTGCAAATCACGTGACCAGCCCGAAACCAATTTTCGGAATCGAACCCGGGCACTTTGGCTGGAGAGTCAGAGCCCAGATAAATCCCAGACGTCCCTTGGCAACTGGTCTGTTCTATCAGTATGATGGAGCAGACGTTTCGAACTCACTTCTCCGAGGCGACGGAAACCTGCATGAGAGCCTGCGGCAGCGGGGCAGCGGACTCAAATGCTGACAGACCGGAGAACATTGCGGCAAGAGTCTGAGATAGAAATCTTCTCCGCTGAGGTGGAAGAGGCGCCGCAGGACGGAAGCGGCCTCATTAATCCTGTAGCGGCGGCCATCGATGAGGGAGGGGCGTGGGGGCCAATGGCCAGGCACAGCTGCTGGAATTGGTCCCCGCTGCGCCCTGTCGGGAGGAGAAGGGAGAAATTCCCCATTCTAAGCCGCCCACCTTGCCGCCATGCCGCTGCACCCCTCGAATTCCGCCGCTCCTGCCTGAGCAGCGCCTCGCGCCCGCTATCGGCTGCGGCATCGCCCGGGGGGCTCAAGACAACTGCTCTGGGGGGGGGGGGGAGGCATCTTCCCCTCCTTGATCCCTTGTCAATTGCTGAGCCGGCCGGATGAGCGGATTCTGCGACGCAGACAGGCTGCTTCCCAGGGAGATCTCCGCCTCCCCGCCTTGTACAGCGGAAATTCGCCTCATCGATTCGCCTGCTGCAGTTTAATATTTCATCAAGTTCATCTTTATTCTGCTCGCGACCCCGCGTGTCAGCCCGGCCGTCTGCGAATTCTTCAATATGCAGCTCATTGTAACATACATGCATGATGGCCTTCGATAATCCCCCGTGAAACCCTTCACCTGGAACTCCATTTTGCTTGCCCTCTGTCACTCTGCCCTGTCACTCTGCACTGTCACTCTGCACTGTCACTCTGCCCTCTCACTCTGCCCTCTCACTCTGCACTGTCACTCTGCACTGTCACTCTGCACTGTCACTCTGCACTGTCACTCTGCACTGTCACTCTGCACTGTCACTCTGCACTGTCACTCTGCACTGTCACTCTGCACTGTCACTCTGCCTTCTCACTCTGCCCTCTCACTCTGCACACTCGGGCCACTGATGTGCTGAAAATCCCCTGCAGTTTTATTTCTCCTCTCTAGAGAATTATTTTCGCATATTTTTCAAAATTTTTCTCTGCAAGAGAATCAGTGCCGAGCCGCTAAATGCAGATCAGACAGTCCTTTATTTAGACAGTCTCGCCGACAAGCCAAAGCACAATGCCGCTTCATCATCCGCCATTGTTCCAGCCTCTGCACTGGCAGTATAGGAAGGCACCTCTGCTGCTTGAGCTGGGAATATTGCAGCCTTCTAAACGGATGCAATTTCTCCGTCAAAATTGTTTTTTCCCATCCCATCTCAGGGCTGCCGGGATTCAGGCTAATTGGGGGGGGGTGCCGCAGGTTCAAAGACAGCAGGGAGATATGGGGCGGCTCGCTCTGCATTGCCGGGACAGCAGGCTGATTGCATCTGACGCGCGGCCCGCCATTTGTTGCATTATAAAATGCAAAAAGGCAAATCCTGCGCCAGCCAATTGCCAGGTATCTCTGGGGCCATTTTTCATGCCAGCGATTTCAAAATGGGAGATTCAAGCAGCTGCCAGATTCTGCCTAGTAACCGCTTCCCAAATCACCTGCCAGCGCGGAGTGAAAATGCGATAAACTCCCGGAGCTCTGCTAATCCGGGTTTATGGCTCCTGCCTCGCCTGCCTGATTTTAACCGGCTGCTGCAGAATCAAAGCAGTCGGGCAAATTCAATGGCATCCAGGATTTACAGTGTGCACCTCTGCGCTGCATTGGGCAGCTGCTCCGCGAGCTAATGGGTGATTAGTGAGAGTGATTAGTGAGAGTGAGAGTGATTAGTGAGAGTGAGATAGTGATTAGTGAGAGTGATTAGTGAGAGTGAGAGTTATAAGATAGTGATTAGTGAGAGTGGAGTGAGATCAGTGGGGTGGGAGTGAGATCAGTGAGGGGTGAGAGTGAGATCAGTGAGGGTGAGAGTGAGATCAGTGAGGGTGGGAGTGAGATCAGTGAGGTGTGTGAGTGAGACCAGTGAGGGGTGAGAGTGAGATCAGTGAGGGGTGAGAGTGAGATCAGTGGGGTGGGAGTGAGATGAGTGAGGGTGAGAGTGAGATCAGTGGGGGTGAGAGAGTGAGATCAGTGAGGGTGAGAGTGAGATCAGTGAGGGTGAGAGTGAGATCAGTGAGGGTGAGAGTGAGATCAG
This sequence comes from Macrostomum lignano, assembly GCA_002269645.1. Classification (NCBI taxonomy): domain Eukaryota; kingdom Metazoa; phylum Platyhelminthes; family Macrostomidae; genus Macrostomum; species Macrostomum lignano. Next base: position 3,370 of record NIVC01003096.1, on the reverse strand, counting down.
TGAGGGTGAGAGTGAGATCAGTGAGGGTGAGAGTGACATCAGTGAGGGGTGAGAGTGAGATCAGTGGAGTGAGAGTGAGATCAGTGAGGGTGAGAGTGACATCAGTGAGGGGTGAGAGTGAGATCAGTGGAGTGAGAGTGAGATCAGTGAGGGTGAGAGTGAGATCAGTGAGGGTGAGAGTGAGATCAGTGAGGGTGAGAATGAGATCAGTGAGGGTGAGAGTGAGATCAGTGAGGGTGAGAGTGAGATCAGTGAGGGTGAGAGTGAGATCAGTGGGGTGAGAGTGAGATCAGTGGGGTGGGAGTGAGATCAGTGAGGGGTGGGAGTGAGATCAGTGAGGGGTGAGAGTGAGATCAGTGGGGTGGGAGTGAGATCAGCGAGGGGTGAGAGTGAGATCAGTGGGTGAGAGTGAGATCAGTGGGTGAGAGTGAGATCAGTAAGGGTGAGAGTGAGATCAGTGGAGTGAGAGTGAGATCAGTGAGGGTGAGAGTGAGATCAGTGAGGGTGAGAGTGAGATCAGTGAGGGTGAGAGTGAGATCAGTGAGGGTGAGAGTGAGATCAGTGAGGGCGAGAGTGAGATCAGTGAGGGTGAGAGTGAGATCAGTGGGTGAGAGTGAGATCAGTGGGTGAGAGTGAGATCAGTAAGGGTGAGAGTGAGATCAGTGAGGGTGAGAGTGAGATCAGTGAGGGTGAGAGTGAGATCAGTGGGTGAGAGTGAGATCAGTGGGTGAGAGTGAGATCAGTAAGGGTGAGAGTGAGATCAGTGAGGGTGAGAGTGATGAACAAATATCAGGGCCAGCAGCAGGCAGCTTTATCCCTTAATCGTCTGTTTTGACCCATCAGGAGATCAGAGGCGGCCAGAGGGGTGGCAGCAAAGCTTCGACTTTGTCTGCAGCCTCTCCAAATAATTTATGATGGAAGGTCTGCGCAGCAACGCCTAAGCCAACGCTAAGTTGCTTTCAACTGCTTTGTCAGCGGCAGCAACAAAGTGGCGAGGCCGTTCATTCGGAGCTGCTTTTCCGCGAAAATCCCAACTTTGAGGTCATCTGTGTGCGAATTAACCAGCGCATTTTGAAGCTTCCTCTTGGCGGCCATAAAGCAGCTTAAAGTGCGGCCAGCAGACCCCGGCTGAGGCTCTGTGAGGGTGAGAGTGAGATCAGTGAGGGTGAGAGTGAGATCAGTGAGGGTGAGAGTGAGATCAGTGAGGGTGAGAGTGAGATCAGTGAGGGTGAGAGTGACATCAGTGAGGGGTGAGAGTGAGATCAGTGGAGTGAGAGTGAGATCAGTGAGGGTGAGAGTGACATCAGTGAGGGGTGAGAGTGAGATCAGTGGAGTGAGAGTGAGATCAGTGAGGGTGAGAGTGAGATCAGTGAGGGTGAGAGTGATATCAGTGAGGGTGAGAATGAGATCAGTGAGGGTGAGAGTGAGATCAGTGAGGGTGAGAGTGAGATCAGTGAGGGTGAGAGTGAGATCAGTGGGGTGAGAGTGAGATCAGTGGGGTGGGAGTGAGATCAGTGAGGGGTGGGAGTGAGATCAGTGAGGGGTGAGAGTGAGATCAGTGAGGGTGAGAGTGAGATCAGTGAGGGTGAGAGTGAGATCAGTGGGTGAGAGTGAGATCAGTGGGTGAGAGTGAGATCAGTAAGGGTGAGAGTGAGATCAGTGAGGGTGAGAGTGATGAACAAATATCAGGGCCAGCAGCAGGCAGCTTTATCCCTTAATCGTCTGTTTTGACCCATCAGGAGATCAGAGGCGGCCAGAGGGGTGGCAGCAAAGCTTCGACTTTGTCTGCAGCCTCTCCAAATAATTTATGATGGAAGGTCTGCGCAGCAACGCCTAAGCCAACGCTAAGTTGCTTTCAACTGCTTTGTCAGCGGCAGCAACAAAGTGGCGAGGCCGTTCATTCGGAGCTGCTTTTCCGCGAAAATCCCAACTTTGAGGTCATCTGTGTGCGAATTAACCAGCGCATTTTGAAGCTTCCTCTTGGCGGCCATAAAGCAGCTTAAAGTGCGGCCAGCAGACCCCGGCTGAGGCTCTCAGTGCATTCGCTGTGTTGAGGGCGAAAGCTGTCAGCTAGGGGTTGTTGCTGTCAGGTGCCCGGGTCAGCCAGCACTGAGCAGTGTGAACTAGCAATCTGTGCCCCCCGTTGGGCAGGAAACAAAGAAAGATTTTTTGAATTAACTACATGTAGGGTTTTGAGCTTGTACAGCTACTATTGTTAGTCCGTTAGGGAAAATGATGTTTAAAGCAAAAAAGCTGGGCCCCGCCCTGAAGGCCAACTGTCTCGCCTAAGATCTCAGCATACATGAGCCACAGCATTTCAGCAATTCCCCCATGAGCCACAGCATTTCAGCGATTCCCCTATGAGCCACAGCATTTCAGCAATTCCCCCATGAGCCACAGAATTTCAGCAATTCCCCCACGAGCCAACAGCATTTCAGCAATTCCCCCATGAGCCACAGCATTTCAGCAATTCCCCCATGAGCCAACAGCATTTCAGTAATTCCACAATGAGCCACAGCATTTCAGCGATTCCGTCATGAGCCACAGCATTTCAGCAATTCCACCATGAGCCACAGCATCTCAGCAATTCCCCCATGAGCCACAGCATTTCAGCAATTCCCCCATGAGCCAACAGCATTTCAGCAATTCCCCCATGAGCTCTGAGTAAAACTCGATATTCCTTTTGCTGTCACTGAACTGAAACCCTACAACTCACAGTGTCACTGCCAATATCAGTGGTGTCTGGCAACCTTCAGCAAGCAAATGCCACTGTATAAGCTTAAGCACAAGCCCGTACAATGTCACTGAAGCCGTTCGTGTGACTGAAGCATATCCATGCTAAACAATCGCTCAGACCTCCCAGCCCGGGTCCCCTACAAGCGGCAGGGAGAGACCGGCGGCAGTGTTTGGTCGGCTGCAGCTTCAGCTTGAGAAAAATCCCAGAGAAAAGCGGATAAGCCCGGCCGGCCCTGCTGAGGGGGGAAATGAGGCGGCACGGTGGGAACCGCGCAGCCAGAGCAAGAGTTTAAATCCCCGGGACTCTTGCGGGGCGAGAGCGATGAGGTGATGAAGGCGACGAATAGCTGGGATTAACGGATGCAGATGATATTGAGTGCTCGGAAGAAAAATGATCTCTTTCCAGCAGTGGCCCAGGGGCGGCGGCTTGAATAATGCGACCATCTTGCTCAAGAGCACTCGATCAAGTTGCAGGGACTTCGCTTCGCACCTCCGTCATGCATTTATTTGGAGTTTAAAGCTCTTCACTGCCCCGCTCTGCAAGGCTGAGATGAATACAGCTACTTTTTCTTCAATTGCAGGAAATTATATAAAACGGTCGCACAGACGGACCAATAAAGTTCACTAGGGGCGC